>JAQIVZ010001030.1:0-42500 GCA_034700945.1 Arrhopalites spinosus | reverse complement strand
TATAGGGGTTGTCAGCATCACTTTTTCTGCGAACCCCTCCCTACCCCCTTATGCTGACGTCATTTGTGAGACTTCCCTACTCAATCACAATCCTCTTAATAAATAGAGAAAAATATTTTATACAATTCCAAAATTAATGAAATAATTTTGTAGTTATTCCAACTCCAACTCAGATTCCAGTTCATAAATAACAAAGATAGTTTGTACTATAAATTTTTCAAATAATTATTCTTATTCAAAAAATACTCTATTCTACATTTTTTACATGTTTCCCCATTGGAGCCATGCACTTCACAAAAAAAGGAACCAAAGTTTAATCATACATTACAAAATACACATGGAGCAATATATCATTACAAAAATTCTAAAAAAAATATTACACAACAATCGTTGACTATAGTACACATATTTTTTTAGGAAATAATTTATCCATCAAGAGTCACCCAGTATAACATGAACATACCTTCTCAACAATTTCTATCCCTACGAATATTACACAAAGGCCAAGATTCTTTCAAGATATTTTTATCCGATGATAAGAGAGAGAGAGAGAGAAGAAATAGAAAAATGTACATAAATACATCTTATACTTTTTTTCCTCCTCACAATTATATATACAAAGTACCAATTTAAAATTAAAAAATACCCCAGCACCAACCACATAATAGAATATAATAACAATAATATATATTCACATAGAAAAATACACGCCAGGCAAGAGAGAGAGGTAATCGGAATCGAAGTCAGTCATGACAAGAACGATTAAAAAAGTTTTTTGACCTCCTCCACCCACTGCCCATCTGGACACTAAAAGTCCTCATTACTCCCTAACCCGATTGACCTAGGACTCAAACTTGAGTTCATTTAGTAGCTAGTCAAGTCAACTACAAGTCTAGTCCACTCTTGACCCTTAAAATTCATTCGGTGTGTCCAAAACCGTCACATTTTCTCACATGTGTGCCCGGCTCATCAATGAGAATAGCAGGAGTAGTACACACACACAAGAAAGAAAGCACAAGCATGTAAGAGAGAGAGAGAGGTAAGAATATATTATGTTCATACAGTCATTATTATACACCTTGATGATATATCCAAAATCTGATATATAGCGCAAGTACATACAAGTACATAGACTACCTCCTAATAGTGTATTGGGGTAGTTGAATTCCTTGTTGAGAGACACCACAAGGGAAATCATAGAGCGAGAGAGTTTTGTACAAGAACTCACAGTCATTCTTTGACTTGCATCCTGTCATACAACAGTTACCACACCGTCTCTCTCTCCTCACCCACGTCTATCCACTCTTGAAACACACAACACAGAGAGAGAGAGTCAAGCCACCTGTTCATTAACACCCGCTTTTCTTTTACCCGGGAGGTCAATCAACACTCAAAATGTGGTCCATGGACTACTCTGAGAAGAAAGACACAGGTAATGTAAACTTTATTCATCATTTATTACTATTTTGTTCATTTTAAGCCACTTTTTACCCTCTCCCCCCCTCTCCCCTTCACATAACTAGAGAGCGATCGTACTGGTGACCATACTTTTGTACATTATTTAGACTAATGGAAGTGAACGTCAAAGGATATTTAGACTTGACTCTGTAATATTAATTCAACGAATCTTGTACAATTTTCATTATTTTATATTGTTTACCTCTTCCAACCCTACAACTTACAACTTATTCTCATTCAAAGGAAATTCTCTCCATAAAATAGACACAGGTTTACAATTTACAATTGTATTAACTTGTACATATTAAATTAACTAATATTTGAACTAGCCCCTTCCTAGCTTGAGTATTTTCAGGGAGACTAGTCACTCTCTTGTTTTTCATTTTAACTGGAGAGAATTGTTCTATAAAGGTTACAGTGGTACAGTGGAGAGAAAGAATCTCATGAATAATCCAAATTCAAATAAAAATTTCACATCTCCCCAAAAACGACTGCTCTTCTCCATTTCCATTTTCAAATGTTGTTCAATAATAAGTTTGTAATTTATTTTTTTACAGTTCTTCAACATATCCCTTTACAACCACCACCACCCGGTTGACTTGAAACCAATACATCAAAGGGATATTGATGAAAAACCTCAAATAAAACTACCAACGAGTCAAATTTCAAAGAAAGGAATGAGAGACCATGGATGAAAAATCATGAATAAAGTGACTCCATCAAGACAAACGGAAAAAGAGACGAGACAAACGCGGGTAAGTCTCACCTTTCACCTATTCTCATATAAAGTATCACTCCCCATAACACAATTTAAGGGGAAGAACTCTCTCTCTCTCTCTATTCATCTCCTAAATTTTTCAATGGTGAACCATACACACAACACACACATTGAAAGAGACTTTTATTCAATTAACTTAACAAAAAAACTGATTGTCAATTATAGTATACACGTGTAAACTTCAAACAAATTTTTTTTCTCTCTACTTTACTTAACCCATTGAATTTTATACTTTATTTAGTAATACAAATTAATATCCTTAAATTTTTATTTAAACTACACTACACATTATAAAGATTACAAAAGTTTTCACATCAATTTGCAGTTTTATTTTACATCCCAATTTACTTTCTCAATATTTTAGTCTTTCTTTACATTATTCATTGAGTAAAATTATAATTTAATTAATTGTTTTAGCTCAAACTCCACTCATTTAAATTCTGACTTGAATGTCCAGCATTCTTAGAATCTCCTCCCTCAAATATTTAAGGTACGTGAATAACTTGAAACAATTTTATTTTTCAATATTTTATTTCCGGACGTTTGAAAATTTACAAACTTTTCTTCTCACTCCCCTCCAATTTTTTTTTGAAATTTCAAACAAAAGGAAGGGAGGGGACAGACAAGAAAAAATTGAAAATGGAAATTCATGTTAACTTTCTCTCACTGGCTAACAGGTTGCTCTAACTCTGACAAGGACTCAAAGCAAATTGAGTAAAGAGAAAAAAAGGGGGAAGGAGGCTTGGGGAGAGAAGGAACATGCATCAACATCAAAATATCAACACCAACAACTCTGTTGAAAGTTAAAAAGCGAGACAAATAATATGAATCTCTCCCAACGGCCCCTAGAAGAAGCCAAGAGAGAGAAAAGTTCCTTCCCTCTACTTTGAGAATCAAGAACAAGCCGGTTGTTCATCCGCTTCATAACAACCCACAGAGAGAGAGAGAGAGACTACACAAAGTTGTAAGAATCCTCGTGGTGATCAAAGGATTAAAGAACAGAGCGAAGAAAAAAAACCTAAGGATGAATGAAAGAAAAGGAGAAAGAAGGAGAGAGAGAGAGGGAGAGAATTAAAGCACGTCCTCTGCTCTGTTCCAAAAAAAATTGTACTTGATGTACAGCCTTTTAAGATGATGACGAGAGAGGAAACGTCGCTCAACGCCATCCCCTCCTCCTTCTTTAACTCTCTTCGGTAATAACAAGATGAGAAGGAAGTGAAGGCACAGTCTAAAAAAAAGTTGTTTATCCATGTGGAATATGGAATGCTACTTCGGAGAGAGGACTTAAGAGAGTGGAAACTTTCTCCAGCCGATGAAGAGGGAGAGAGAAAGCCCAAAGAGAAGAGAGAAAAAAAGAAGCGGTACAAGATGGTAAGAAATTAGCAAATCATTGAATACAGAGAGATACACATGTTTGGAAATCATCCGCTCGTTTGAGCACATTCAAAAAAAACCTCTAGAAAACTCACTTGAACTATTATATGTATCAGTTATCAGTATTATACAACAACAAAAAAAGTATACATGTACAATTCCCTCATGTAATAATATTCTCTCTCTCTCTCTCTGTATTACAGGTTTTCTTCTTGTTCAATGAATCTAACCTACAATCAAGGACAACAAATATCTGAGCTCATACAGAAAAAAATAAAAAATGAAATACCTACAATTTCACAATCACTATAATCTTCAAAGTATCTTCTCCTCCTTTTTTCCCCTTATATACTTCCTCTTTCCCTTGCATGCCTAGGGATAATTTCCTCAGTACCATTTTTCAACCGGATAAATCGACCATTTCCGGACTTTTCTTTTCTTTCTCTTCAACCTTTCTTTTACTCAATGCTATGTTATTTATTTTCACTTTTTTTACCCCAAAAAAATTTGTAAAACTTACTTTTATATCAATTTCATTATTATAAATAACATCACAAAAAAAAAACTTCAATGTAATCTTATCAAGATGAACATTCTTCATTTCTGGATTCTGGAAGAAGATTCGATGGAAGATGCAGAAAATTATTCTTGCCACGATTTCTTGTAGTAAATGTAGTTGACTCTTCTCAAACTTTTTTCAAATATTTTATACATTTTAAATGTAATAAGGACCATTTTGTATAATATTTCCTCACCACAAAGAAACAGAAAGAAAAATTAATGTTACAACAATATTTTTTTATTTAAAATTAATTTTAAGTAGTTTACTCGTTTATTATGAAGACATTTTTTTGAAGTCGAGATATTTTTAATTAATCCTCCAAAAGAAATGGATTATGTACAACCACAACAAAATTTTGAACATTTATTTACAAAAGTCTTAAACTCTATCATTCATAATTTTTTATCTTATTTTTACATGTAGTGAACAAAGTTAGTATTTAATACTATTAGTTTTTTGAATGACTAGCTACTGTTACATTTGTTACTTTATCCTTATCCTTTATGGAATTAATTTTGGAAAAATTATCTTAACAATTATATTAATCAAAAAGAAAACATTAGGTCAAACTCATCATCCAAAAATGAGACTCGAGAAAAAAACAACAATTCTCACACATTTTTATTTCTACTATTCTGAGATTCCAAGAGACGAAAACAAAAATGAGACTCAAGAATTGTCACACATTTTAATCTTTCCTTCCTTTGAATTAATTTGGCCAATAACTCTATTCAAATTAAAAAATTCTTGCATGTGCATGGCCTTAAAAAACATTTTTGAAAATGCATCCACAAATATTCAATTTCTTTCCACACTCAAGAAAAAATGAATTTCATACCTGCTACCTACCAACTAAATAAAATTGATTGAAAAATAAATGATTCTAAATTATTACACTAACAAGTTTAATTATCAAAAGAATTTACCAAAGTCCTATCATACAACTTTAAGTAAATTTATCATTTTCACAATTCAAAACTCTATTTTATTATCCTACATTCTCCTATTTTTATGCATAGAGTCGAATTTAAACAACCTAATTAAATTCATCCAAAGTTCAAAGTCTACGCTTCATTGTCCTCTACATGTCAAAAATAGGTATCCCCAATTAAATAGATAAAAATAATATTTTCAGATTTTTCATCATTTTAGTATTTTCTCTCTTAATTCATCATTCAATTAGCTATCTCACCCTTGTTAATAAAACAAAACAAATCCTTTGCCTACATGTGTCTAACTCTAAAGTCTACAGTATAATTAGTCGTGTATTAATAAACTACTTTTCCATACACTGCTCTAGGCTGAACTTTGTAAACGTTGAGAGTTATTAAATTAAATTTTTAATTTACAGTCAAAAGAGTCAAAAAAAAGAAATTTCCTTGTAATTCATCCACAAATTAAAAGTAAAGAGAGAGAGAATTGTGTAGGACATTTTTTTCTACAAAAACTAAACTATTAAATTAATACAACATATGTTGAAACAAGTAAACTTGTCCGTCTCTTAAACGGCTGTTAAATTTAAAGTTTTTTTGATTTTTACTACAAGATTAAAAAAGCAGCAACATTATATATTAGTTTTTCTTTGCAACTCCTGTCAAGCCACAGAGAGAGAGAGAGCAATGTTGAAAAAAAAACGCCCATGGAGTCACTAATATTACACGCCAATAATAATACCACCCGCCCAAGATTCCCTTTTTTGTCACATTAAGGTGTCAGTTGGCGTCACGGCCTCAACTCCACCTTCAAAAACTATTCTGTCGTTTTTGCAATATTTTTGCACAAAAATAACATGGTGGTCGTCATAATTTAACTTGCCATTATCTTTGAATGCCAAAAGTCTCAAAAAAAGTCAAGATCTTTAAAGTTTAAACAACAAGAAAAAAAATCCTCTCCCAATTAATTCCTCTGTAATACTACTCCCTCATTAAACTTGAAAAAGTCTCATTATTTTAATTTCACTTGATAAGTAGAATTTACTCAAAATCAATAAAAATGCGTATTTGATTTAAAAAAATTTCTTAAAAAAAATTATCATTCATTAATTAAAGTTATAAACGTAACGAGAGGCACTGTGTAGTAGACATAGACACAGACACCATTTTCTCTCTCTCTCTCAAAGAAATCTTTTTACAATACGTCAAAGAGTTAAATGTTTTTTTGTATTACTTTTTTTGATTTATAATATAAAGACTTCATAGTAGCATCATATGGTCAACCACTTTTCTCATCCATTATAATATTGTACTACGCACTAAAATCCTCAAAACTTTCACTCGTCTCCTCATCATTCAACCATTGCGACTATGATATCCATTCCCCTTCAAAACTAATACCCAATTGGACATTACAAAATATTTTTCACATAAAATGAAATTTTCCAATTTCATTTGGCCAATAGTAACTACCTGTACAGCACACAAAACAAAACAAAATCAAAACCATCCAACTCCCCTCCCTTCACCCACCCACTTTCATCATCATTCTACCGTCTCATCAACTATAGCTGTTAATATTATTATTATTTGGTCACTTTCAATATTATTTCGGTTAACTTTTTTTTAAAAATATATAAAAGTAAATAGAAACAGTCATAAATAATTTGTTAAATATAATTAATAAAAGTATTTTACTCTCCTCTTTTTTTCTCTGTAAGCAAAGAATAAAACTCAAACAGATAATATTTTTTTTTTGTTTTTACTTTACAAATACACCAGATGAGATTAATCAAAACAATTAAATTACAATTTTAAAGAATGTCTTTTTAGCACATTATTACATATTTTAACATTATTTACTTGTTTTTGTTCACTAATTGTTCATTTGAAGCATTTTGTTTGTGTCAATATTTTTTCTTTGCCTTTGCTACTGGTAGAGTATGCTCTCATTAAAATAATTCATTTGATGATTTCAACTATTAAATTAAAAAATAATCTTAAACTACTGTACAATAAAATTGTTGGCTTTTTTTTGACAAACACAAAAAAAATTGAATATTTTTAACTTATTAGAATAAAAATGAACCGTAAACATAAAAATTCTGAACTAGAGCAAGTTAATGTGTAAAATTGTTACACAAAAAAAATTATCTTTAAAAGTTTTAACTGTACACAATATTTCTATATATACACATGACACATACTAAGAATACAGCGAAATCATTAAAAACTAATTTTAAGGCAATGAATCATGACGCTCCATATATAATACATTTAACTTAACTAAAGTAATAATAATAATTAAACAACAATAATAAGGCTTCATCAATTCACTCCTTCAAAATTAACTAGTTAAAATGACACACGCACATAAAAAGAAAACTAAACTATTTAATAAAAGTAGGAAATAAAAGAATAATAATTAAAGATGATAAAAAAAATTAATAATTATTTTTTAAAAATTGTTAAATATAATATTTTTACACCCAAGTTGTCGCTTGTAATCTCTCTTGAAAACACTAACATTATCTAAATAACATTTTGTGAGTGAATATCAAATATATAGCTTAAACGTAAAAACATAAGGTTTTCTTATGTATCATGTCACTTCTTTTTTAGTGATGAAACAAAAAAAAACAATTAGAAATATTAATATCAGATTTCTATTACATTTCCCTCCCCTTTTTTGTCTTATTACAAATAATATCTTAATTCTACTACACACCCAGAGAATCCTTAAAACTATAATTATCACAGGTTCTGCGAGGTTAGTTTTTTTTAGCTTTTTTTGAAGTACGAGCCGACTACACTTAAAATCGTCACAAATTGCTTTTTTTTTAAAAAAAAAAATTGTCACAAAAATCATTCCCAAAATTTCATCACTTTTTTTCCCAACCAACCATGAAATGACCCACTCATGGATAAAGTTGAAGGAAATCCTCCTCAAAAAAAAATATTGTGAAATCCCCCAAGTCTCTCTCATCAAATTTGATGAAAGATGATGATAATTCCAGAGAATCCATTGTGGGTGTTTATTTATATAATACAATTATATGTTTATAATTTGATGAGGATAACCTCATTTCAATGTTGGTGGTGGTGACAATATTCTTTTCTTGTGAGGTTTTTTAAGCCTACAAAAATTAAATTGTGCTCTTTTTTCTACATCTTATCAAGAATTATAAGAAGAATATTACATTAAATTTATATGTATGTTGTTAACTGTATTATAGTCAAGAGAGAGAGAAAAAAAACTGTTACACTTGGCACTCACGATCATTGTAACCAAAAAACTTCTTTTTTTTAATATGGTCAGTCCATATGAGAAATTTTTGAGCATAAATGGAATAAGATGAAGTAAACAGAGGACAAGAAAAACAAGACATTTTCAATCTCATCACATACAAAAATGTTGGCAAAAATATAAAGAATCCTCCATAACATTATAAACAGATATATATACTTATAGGTAGTACGTATACGCATCCAAAAATGTGTACACACAAACACGGCAAGCGTCCGAACCGTCATTTAGTGATTTGTGATGAAAAGTTGAAGGAAGGAGTAAACAATCATAACAATAGAGAATCTCTTATACAAAGAGCAGAATCCAATTTTGATATATATCATCTCTCTTAAAAATTATTACAATGATGGCTACACATAATATCAACAAAGTCTATTTTCAATTATTATTCTTCTCTCCTTGTACCTATCAAAATATCAATATATATAACATTTCATAATAAAGATTAAAGTAGTAGCCATCTCTCTCTCTTCCTATACCCTTAATAATACAAAAAAAATGTTTCAAAATTTACATGAATGTCTCCCTGTAATACACGAAACCATTGTCATTATAATCCTTTTCTTGCTCAGGCTATACACTGTACTAGTAGTAGTCTGTGTAGTAAGGCCCTACCTGACAGAGTCTATAATTTCGTAACCTTGGTCATTATTTCACAACCTGACAACAAATAAACTACAAGGGAACCAGCTGTTAAATAGCCACATAAATTTTCATTCTACCTCCCACACAAACAACGACCAACTACACCATTCAACTTCTCAAATATTTTAAATATAATACAAAAAAATATCCCTTTAGTCCTCACTCTACTTGTTTAGTCACAAGAAGAAGAAAAAAACCGATTCAAATCTCTTAACTTTGTACTCTCTCTCTCTCCTTCTGCAATACTTTATTTACCTTGTTGCCCCTCCAATAATTTCAATTAATATTTATTTACATTATTCTGCCCAAGACAATTTTTTTTGATCTAGGAAATAAAAGAACCACATTGTTTTCCAATCCAAAGTCATATGTGTACTTACTTGCATACCTAGCACATAAAAAAAATAAATTGATCACCCTTCAACCTCTCAGCTCTTACAACCTTCATCTAAAATTGTGTTCAGAGTCGTAAGTAGTCAAAGAATTTCCATTCTCAAAATTTATAACCTACACAATAATCATACTACTTCCCCCCCCCCTCTTCCATTGACAACATTCTTTCTATGTAATCTACAAGAATTGAATAAACACTATCCCCCCTCCTCCTCCTCTCGACTTCCATTTGATACTTAATTGTCAGTTAAAATTTACACAGAGGGTCAGTTCAACTAAATCAAAAAATCACCTGACTAAAAATGGCAAGGCTATTTAATAAACGCAAAAGAACTTTTATATTATTATAATTCACTTTATATTTATATTGTATTACCCTACATCCCCCTCCCCCTCTTTGTACATTCTTAAACTATAAATCCTACAAGTTAATCGCTCATCAAATTTATCTATATCCTTGGGACATTTATTTTAAGTTATATTATAATGTCTGTCTGTAGACTCATGATCAAATATAAATTATAACTAAAATCTCAAAGACCAAGCCTATAAACCCATTAATTAAATTAAAGTATTTTGTTTCTCTTCAACATAATTTTATTATTCTTTATTGGGGAGCTGTGGAAAAACATACACTAAAAAAAATCTTTCCCTCGGCAATTTCAATACTCCAACCCATACATAGAAAGTAGAAAATGTTTCAAGTGCCAATAATCTTAAATATCCTCCTTTGTATTAAATCCTTTCTGTCTCAAACAAAATTCTCTTATCTGATTAAAACTAGACTATGTAATTTAAACCTCTACAACTGTGGACATTAACAAGAATTAATATTTTTCATCTTTCTCTCTCGTCTCATCATCAGTTTGAAGTAAATTGGGAAAGGTCAAAAACATTTTTATTGTCAAAAAATCATCATCATCATCCATCCTGTAAAACTACACTGCATAAATAAATCTTCTCTAACGACAAGTGTCTATGAAATGGACTCAAATTACAATTATAATTTTCATATTTTATTACAAATGACTAAAAAGACTACCAATGACTATGACTCTCATTTTTTGGCAAAGTCATAGCAAATGCACCACCCCATAGCCATCTTTACCGGGTTCACAAGTAGTTCTAAGGCCCCTATTTGCATTTGAAGAGTCTCATTCGACATAATATGACATTATTTCTTACTACATCGCTCACATTAAAAAGTACCGAGGCAAAGAGAGAGAGAGAGAGAAAACCCGTCAAGATCCCTGCTCAGTCAGAGGTATAAGTCCTCTGTTCCATCTGATCCTTCCCCCTGCAGATGACAGAAGAGTAAAGACAAGTAAGAAAGGATTCAATTAAAATTTAAATTTTTACTCAACTGCACCGCTTCAACCACTTCCCACGTAAATAATAAATACGTTCCAAGTCGTCGTTTCACAATATACGTAATATATGTACACCAAAAAGTATCATCCATCCATTGGCTAGCTCACAGTGTAAAATTCACAATGTTAAATGTGACCAAAAAAAACCTGCCATTATAATTACCTACAGACAACAGTGAGTGAGAGAGAGAGACGATGTACTGATAGAGGAGGAGACGTGGACATAGAGAAAGAGAGAACAACATTTAAGTCAAAAGAACAATACAGTCTGCAAAATCTCCTCACAATCACCATCACCACTCGACGAGATTAATTGTAATTGTAAAAAAAAGTAAATCCGTCTACAACACTTGTTTCAAGCTGTACAATTCTTTTCCCTCTCCACCTTTCTCTCTCTCTCTCTCTTCCTCCCTCTCAAAATGTATTACATTACAATTATGATGATTCAGCTTGACCACTATGAAAGTAAAATGTGATGGATTAAGATTAAATTATTATTCAAACAATTGAACCAACGTCGTCTCCTCTTCCATGTTGTATGCAAAAAAAATAATAAAGCTAATGATCTGATCTACCGCAAGCTCATTTTATCGCCTCGTCATCCTCTTCATGTAAATAATCTTCTCAAATGTGTGCCCTTATAAACTTTTTTTTCACACAGTCAAATCAACAAAACCATATCAAAAGTAAAGAAAAAATAATACCACACAGAGGTATCCTTCTTTCTATAATCCTCAAATGCAAATAAACTATTGTTTTACAATTATTTTATATTACAATTACAAATCTTGAATTTAAAAAACAAAAAAAAATACTAATAATATATAGTACCATTGTTCAAATGTCTATACAATATACAAAGAGAAAAAAAGGATTATGAGAGATACGACAACCAAACTATCACAATAACTATATAAATAAATAGTTAGTACGTGAAAAGATAAAAATCTAAACTTTTCTTGAATTCACCATAAAATTTACATCATTATCCTTCCAAGGGACTTGACAACGTGGTCTAAAAAAAGACACAATGTCTCATACTGTAATCAGAAAGACACAGATTTTTTTCAAAACTCATAGACACTTGTAAAAAAAAGAGAGAGAGAGAGAGACGATGAGGAGGAGGGGAGAAGACAACAAAGTTCTTGCCTCTCATAAAGTTTCAACGTTGAAAGAGAGAATATGTAAAAAAAAAAAACAAGAAGATAGACTATGAGACTACTACTATCACATCTGACCACTGCCTACCCATTGTAGCCCTCGTACACATATAATAAAGCCTATACGAATTTGAATAATAATCATCCTGCGGTCCGCTAATAATAATGCACAAGAGGTTGTATGGCACGTGGGAGGACGGGATTCTTTTCTTTTTTTCACTGACTCATCTGATTGCGTTCAGCAGCAGCAAAGCAAAAGCACGAGACACACAACAACAATTTTCAATGTATCTCTCTCTCTCTAATCCTATACAATCATTCTACTATATCATACCATGTTTTAAGTGAAAACGAATATTTTAAAATAAAAATTCATTTACTTTACATAAACATAAAATCTAATTCCCCAAGATGTTTTCTTAGTTCTCTTTCTTAAATTCTCAAATGATTCATTTGCATCAAAAAAAAAATATGCTCGAGAATAACTTTTTTTTTGCCCCATAAGACACGGTCAAAAACTAACTACACTCTGGTAGCCTAGCCACTCATTGTTAATTTCAGATATTCAAATTCTAGGTGTATTAGCATTGATATACATGTACCAGAGAGAGAGATAGTTAAATGAAGAGAGAGAAACTTCATCTTTAACGTTTCATGGTGTATCCCGCCGGGAGGCTTTCTATCCTTAATTTTCTTGTAATAATCCCTCCCAAATCTCTCGACTTGATTTTTTTTGAGTCGTCCGATTCAACAAACAAAAAAAACTATATAACCAATTCTCACCCTTATAGCTTCCATGTACCTTTAATTCTACAGTCTATGTACATATTGTATTAAAATATTTAATGTTAAAATTCTTTTCCAGTTCTCTCTATTATAATGTCCTTAAAATCTATGTTATGTACAACTCATGAATTTCAGCAAAAAAAAATGATTCTCTCTCTCAGAAAACAACTATTAAAATGAGACAGGAAGGTTGGCTACTCTATTATGACCATCATGTTTTACTGTCAACATATTATATATCCGTCGTCGTCTCTTCAACGCCTATCACACATACAAAAACAAAATCTCCACAACTTTAAGCTCCTTTCACCACCTTAGTCCTTTGGGTAAATGACGAGTAGACTATAAAGAGACTATAGAAGTAAATGTAAATCCTATTACATTTTTTCTTTCATCTTTTTAACCATTCTTTTCTCTGTACTCTGCTCTGTCCAACTCTGTCGTACTCTGATGAACAATAAAAACAGGAAATTATCCTCCATTAATTTATTCTGTTGAACTACATGATTAACCAGAATTTTTTTAAATATATTTTTTCAAAATCAACTGTACCGGTACAAATAAACGCTTCCCAATTTTGTCCATACACACATGTTACGCGTAGTATATATCTGAATATAGTGTTACATTTGTAGAAAATCAACATGTTGTTTAAAACCAAGAACTTGATAACTGTTATTTTAAATATTTTAGCGTCAATTTGAATAAATGAAATTAATTACATGTCATCTAGTTAAATTTCTTGGATACTCTCTTTTCAAAGATGAACAGCTGAAGAGACTGATCGTGAGTGAGTTAAACCATTTTCTCTTAAACTATCATACCAGTCACAATAATTTTTAAAAAAAGAATATTAAAAATCAATGGAATTTTTTAAGATGTAAAAAAAAGAAAACGAAACTGTCTAATTATTTGTTAATCAAGTTGTCTTTACATGTATCAATAGAGTAATACTTACCTACGCGTGATAATTTGTATTTAAAACATATATTTAAAAAATGTTTTCATTTTGTAACGTATTGTGATTCTTGTAGCACCGACAGACTTGCTCATTTTGCAATCATTTCACACAAAATATCTTTCAAATGATTATATTCCATTTTTCACAAGATAAATAAATATACAAAATAATTAAACAGAAAATGTTTTTTTTCTCATCGTCGAAATGTTCAAGGCACAAAATGAACCGTTTAGCACACAAAAAAACTGGAAGTGTGACACCTACTGTATATCTTATACTCCCCACTCTTAAATTCTTAAAACGTACATGATGAATTATATTACACAACAAATTATTTTACATATTTATATTATAAACTGGCACTCATTCCATGGAATGGATTGGCACTTACAAGGTACAACAGAAGAATCAGTTATGTGTCATTTAATTAAAGCTAAAAAATTGGAATTTGTATCATATTTTAAATTATTCTACAATCTATGAATTACTATTATAGTAATAATAATAATAATAAAGTGCTATTTAGCAGAGTATTTAGACTGCAATGCACTCCATTATTTTTTTTGCACATATGCCCGGCATCCCTTTTAATATGAAATTTCGGCACAAAAAAAAGATGGAATAGAAATAGAGGAAATAGGAGGAGGAGGAGGCGACGAAGAAAAAAAAGACAAATTCCGAATTAATTCGGAATTCGGTTCAATTCGAAACTCTACACGATGCTATAGTTTTATAACGACCAAAAAAACTTGGTAAATTAATTAATTAATTAAACTTATGTCTTACATCTAATTAATTTTACAAACTATGTTTAAACGTACATAAAATATACGTAAAAAATGTGTTTGTGTATATAATATAACATTTAATATACGTACGGCATGTTTTGTTTTTTTCTAATATAATTAATTTTTTGCTTTGTCCTATTATATACTCCATTTTGGACAATTTGTAAAAAGACCCCCAAAAAAGTTTGCACACTTAAAAACTGTTTTTTTTAATTAAAAAAAAATTTCGTTCGGTACTCTCAATACAAGAAATCTGGCTATTAATTTCCCCTTTTGTCTTTTTTTTCTTGGTCACTTACCGTGGTAGGTGACTCACTAAATGAGGTGAGGTGGGGGAGTGCATTCCACCCGGGTAACATTGAGGTGGTTGTGGGTCAGAAGGATAATGATAGAGGACATTTGAATTAGGAGAAGGACTATGAGGGAACATCATTCCAGAGGAAGTGGCTGGACTTGGATGATAATTATTATTTATGGGTGAACCATACATAGAAGGGGAATGATGAAGACCACCCATTGATTGTGATTGAGTAGAGTATGGAGATGAGCTAAGCCTTACTTTGACATCCCCATGGTCGGAAGCATTTGGGTCAGCTGCATAGGTCAACTCTGTCTCTTCATAGCCTGTAGCCGACATTCGTTGAGTATCACTTCCAGAATTGGGCGGGTCGGGTGAGTTAAGGCATGTTTGAATCAAAGCTTTACCAGCTTCTGACGTGATCATCGGTTGAAGTTTTCTCGTTGCAAAAGTATAAACGTGTCCTGTCTCCGAGGCTACTAGAAGCATCACTTGAGTCCCCGTCAACGTTGATAATTCATAAGCCTACATAGTCAAAACAAAAGAATTAATTAACTTAATTAAACATTTGATGTATACATAAATACGAGACTCATATTATTTCATACATTTTGAATTTAAATTATTTACACCACTATTTTTCATTCAATCCCTATCTCTACACAATAAAATAGTCCAAACTTTTTACATTCAGATTATATTAAAAAAATAGTCTTGATGCATGGTTAAAAAACCTGAGTGGAATCCAATGTAAAAAAAAGAGTTGGAACTTATGTAACTCTGAAGCATGTGTATGTCTAGAACAGGCTTTGGGTTTTATAATAATAAACCTTATAGAATTATATATGCTATAAGGAAAGGAACTTTGATATCTTTTCATCCATCTTCATGTATCTTGCACCATACACACAAACAGTCAGACGTTATACATGCTAACGAAGGGCTTTCGTGAGGCTTTTTATCAGCGTGGGCGTGCAAGTGCAAGAGCAACAGTTTATATACTATGTCTATTAGCCGGTTCTTCTTCTTCTTCGTCTCCGCTTTTACTTTTCTTCCCTGTGAGCAAGTGAACAGAGAGTACACAACATGCATTTCTACTTACACATTTACTTGCTATTCCAAAACTTTTTAAACTCCACCAAAGATACAATGCTATGCAAAAAAAAGAAGACCAACATGATGATGAAAGAAAAGAATAGAGAGGGACCCATCTCACACCACCAACATGGTAACAACAAGTTCAAAAACAGACAAATCTGGTCACTCACAAACCCGTAAACTGAATCATTAGATTCCTCATGCAAAAATGTATATTTTAGTCTCAAGAATTATTTCAAATTTCCATATTTTTACTCATAAAAATCATATTTTTAGAACAATGTGTGTACTTATACTGAATATGTACATATAGAAATTGCTGTTGAAATGTAGCTATAATACACATTCTTATTCTTATGCATGTACAGATAGGTATGTCTGTATTTTTATGCGTCATGAAAAATTTTAAATTAAATTAGTGTCTACTATGTGTCTATGTATAATATTATTAAAAAAAGACTAACAAGTGCTAAAATAGGATCACCATGTCATGTCAAATAACAAGTAAATAAGTTTTTTTTTCTAAAAAAAAATTGTACTCACTTCAACCTTCACACACAATTTTCATTATAATAATATAGTGGGTCGTTGCAAGTGCTAACAAGACGGAGGAAAAAGTGACGAATGACGAGAATATTGACAACGAGACAGAAATAACAGAGACAGAGGTGGTAGCAAAATTTTTATGTCTTCCGTTGTATGACTAAAGTCAATAGAGTTTTCCGGCTCATATTATTATAATTATCTTTTTTTAGTGTTAGACTGCCGCCACTTTAATTTTAGTCTAAACTCATGTCATACAATGAAACATAATGAAGGAGACTACATAGTTTTTTAATAGGTACATGTCTAATTTCTACGCATATTCAAAGACTACAGAATACTGTAAATCTCATAAAGTACACTATGTTCTGCAAAAAGAAGAAATAAATGTAATCAAAACCCTTATGAATGGACCGTTGACCACTGACACCCTCCAATTACATCGTCTAGGAACTGGGGAAAAAATTCTCCATGTAGTATAATTATAATACTAATAATATATTACATGTACACATCACAGATTGTATACCAGGCAGGTGATTCATCCTGCCGGCAAATGACTAGTAATTTGTTGAAAATGTGACAATTTTGTCAGTCAAGAACCGTTCAAACACCAAAATTATTCAGAAAGGTCAGTTATTGTCCGAGTTGGGAGGGCCTACACATTACCTATCTACGTATTAGGAATCTAGCCTAATATAGAAATGAAGACGGTAAAGTAAGTAAAGTACACCATATTACGTTACTACCTTACACACACACACCATGTAGAACATACATATATATAGTACAACACCAAAGATGTCCATACTCGATTTTACAAAAGCAGACACAGAGAGAGAGGGGTCTATGTGTCTACTATGTCCGCATCAAATAATAATAATAACAACAGTATGTATAAAGTATAATACATGAATTTCAATAAGAGAATTGTACACTTGTGCATGTAAGAGTATGGTATGAACACAGAGAAAAACTTTTGTACAGTGTACGAGATCATGGACTCATTGAACAAATTATAATTTCTTGTCTTTTCCTTTCTTAGAACATCATGATCATAAGGCAACAACATTATAACACTCACACCTTAGACACAGAGAGAGAACTCCTTTAAGGTGATCCGTTTAAGTTTACGGGACTTATTGTGAGTAGTCCTAATACCCATTATATAATACAAAAACACAAGACCAAGAACGAAAAAGACAAGACAAAAAAAACCAAATGTAATCATAATACATTACACGATCATAGTCTTTTTAAACAAGATATTCTTAAACTGAAATTGAAATAAACAGCATTTCAATTTCAAACCAAGTCAATAAATTGCTAATATGACAATAACAAAACGTCAACAGTCAGAACATACATAGACTCAAGTATGTGTTTCTGACAAAATATAGTCAAGAACCAGAAATCATCATCAGTGAAAAAAAAGTGACAACAAGAATGACTTTTCAAAATTTACATATGGATGACTCTATATAGCTTTGGTATTGACTATTGACTTGATTCTATGTACAATTGTGCCCCCTCAATACATAGGTACATAAATAAATATATCATGTAAACAATTAAAAGAAACAGAGTAAACTACAATTACATAGTAAATAAGATGAACGGTCCAGATTTTTCAATGACTGTGAATTGGCATTTAACAAAACAAAATTTACTACTATTAAATATTATTACCATCATGTCAACATTTCAAAGAAGACTACATGTAAGAGGTAAAATATCAAACAATTCTAAATTGACCAAAATGGAAAACATGTACACCATACAAGTCTCCTTTTTGACATGACATGAAGAAGACAGGGAGAACATGAAGTGATGACAGAAAGGTCAGACAAGGATAGAGATTAGGGAGCTTACTCAACAACAAGGAGAATCATTTGGTGACAAAAAACAACACAAACTACATTGTAAATCTCACTAATTTGGTTGACTTTTTGAACCAACCAACCTACAAGACCATCACAATGCTCTCAAATAATATATTATCATGTGTGGACTATTTCGACTGTCATTGTCAAATATGAATACCTCCCTAAAATGTAACACAATATATGTTGCAGGAGTGCATGGAGTATGTACATCATAAATAAAGATATACAAAAAATCAGTTTATAAATGATCAAGATTTTATAGTGAGAAGAAGAATCAGATTGTAATGGTTAAAAGATTGAACGTCAAATCAAATCGTCAACATGTCACGAGTTCTAGTCAATTTTATTACCAACTTTTGATATGATACCTACATCCACACTTGACACCTCTCCTCTTCCAATCTGACAGTCATCTTAGTCAAAAGGGGAGAAAAAAACTACGTGGTTCCTTCCTCTTACCCACATCTAGACCTGTTACTTTGTTTCATTCGATTGGCATTGAAGTTAAGAGAGATTTCGAGGAGCATCTTAAAACCTCCAACAAAATTCAATGATGATGACGGCGTCGGCTCTTTTTTTCTCTCTCGCTTCCTCCTCCTGCTTCTGTTACTGCCCACGTAGAGAAAAGTCTTGGTTAAATTTCTTTCCTACATTTCGTCTCGAATGAAGACATGGAGACTCTGTCTATGCATATTATATTGTTATTATTAAATGTGTACACATAGGGATAGAGATGGCACACACCATCAGATTTTAGATAGGCAAAATAAATGCTCAGATATCTTTAATCTTCACTGATCCTCCTCTTTCTATCTTATATATATTGTATGAGCATTCAGAGTAGTGGGGCCTACAGCTACATACTGTAGACTGCACATCATACAATGAAATAAAATGAAATTATCCTACAGCAAAAGTAACAACAAGACACAGTCTATTGGATTTCGATGTAGGAGAAAAAGAAGCCTGAAAGTCAACGAAAAAGTTGCTTCACCAAAATATGTCTAAAGTAGAGAGAGAGAGAGAGACGGAGCCTAGAGTGTTGAGCACATTCTTTCACTAAGGGCGATAGACACACATACTACTCTATCAACAAGAGAAGGAACAGGAACGATCTGTCTGTCTGTGAGGAACACAACAATAATATAAAAAAAACAACACTATGTCCCGTGTACAGACTATAAGCAGTAGATCTGTAACCATTGAATTTTTTGAATTTAACAATATTCTATATATATACCTGTCTACATGTATATCATGTAAAAATACTAATGCAAACTGGAATGTATGCATATGTAATGATAATGTATTGTAATTGTATTTCGTACTGCAAAGCAAAGCATGACACGACACGATGGGCATTCATATAATATTATAATATCGTATACCCATTACTCAGTCAGCTGCTGTAGTGTATCATACATACATACAAAATCATCATCATATGTACAAGTGAAATGTATATGAAGGTACGTTCATTGAGGCGTGTGGATGGACACTTATTTGATTCAATTCAATTACGGATTTTCTCCCTTGATCTGTAGTCAATACAAGTGGAATTGGTTCAATTAGATCATTTCAAGTCCGAGGAATTCGAATATGTCAACTCCCAGACGACTTGACATGACCCGAGATTTCTGTCACGTGTTTAAAAACCACATGGCACTCACTCTCTGTGTTAGGTGAAGCGGACGACCGACTGGGGACCATTAGAATGTTATAGAGTAGTAGTGCATACCAAAAGGCACATAGCCAGCATGAAGTCAAATGAAGCATCAGCATTGCGTGATGTTGTGTTAGTTGTTGTTCAGACTTGTATTGTTGAATATGTTGAAGAGAGAGAGAGAGAGAGAGAGAGAGAAGGAAAAAAACGAGAGGCGCTTAGAAAAATAATCGTACGTAATAAATAATAAGGAGAAATTTTTACTGGGTGTTTAAACATTCATTTATGAGTCATGAATGAGTAGTTCCCTTTCTACATACATATATCCTCAAGATGATCATCTTATATTGTGTATATATACACAAAAAAGTGTACAGATGTTATCAAAGAATCTCTATACCACCCTTCTTATTCAGTCGATTCTTTCGGGGAAAAAATGGAATTAAAATTTTGATTTTTATCTAATTTTTCATGTCATATTTCAAATTCATGTACTATCAATTCTATAGACTAGAGACTATATAAGACTAAATCGCTAATTCATCACATGTTGTTTAAGCAAAATTCATTCATGTACAATGTTATTCCTTTAGCAATGAAATGCTCGGTTAATTACGTGCACATCTGTACAGTTTTATGTCCATTTACTAAACATATACATAAGGTAAGGACCATTCTTTGGCAGGATCGGACATTGACAGGACTGAAAGCCCATATTACGATAAAAAATTGTAAATGAATTTTTAATAATTAGTGTAACTTATTTTTAGAAAAAAAAACTATGAAATAAATATATAGAATGGAGTTTAGAATTGTAATTTTAAAAATACTTTGAAATGGGTATAACTGGCTAAACTACTGTATAGTTGTGTTTCATTAATCAGGTGATCAGGTGTACATGAGATGTGTATCACTTTATAACACTATGTTTGAAAATGATTCGAAAAAGTAGTTTTAAAAAATATTTTAGGCTAAAATATTTAAGAGTAATTCTGTATCAAATAATACATGTGAGAATTCATGTTTCAAAGTAAGGCTAAACACTGGGGGGTATGAATTCGGTCGGAATAAAAATCCCCGGGAGATAAAACCGAAAAAACCGAATAAATGGGTATCACAATGAAAGAATTGAAATGAATAAAAGTTTAAAATGTATAGATAGTTTTTACATACTTTTTTCATAATACCAGTCTTCCTTTTGGAAAATGTAGTATATCTTCGGAGTTTATTATCTGTGCAAAAGAAAAAAAAGATCATATTAGACTTGTCCGAGGGTCAATTTCTTCACTGTCCTGCTCAAAGTTGAATTTGGAGTTGATTATGATTGGGACAAAGATCCTCTCAAATTTTCTCCATCGAAATAATAATACATTTTTTTGATACTATTTGTGTGCTATATTACTAGATGCTAGATTATAGTTTTCAACATTTTTCAAAATACACTATCCACCCAACTCACATTGTAACATAACACATTTAATTTTTAATACTATATGTATTTCAATTAAAACTATTTACCGATGAATTCCATTTTAATTTTAACTCTTCCCTTTGTCTTTTTGCCATTTGGTGGTGGGGCTTTTTTCGGTTTTGCCTCTCCACCTCCTCCAACCACACCACTGTTATTATTATTTGTGCTGTGATTATTATTATTATGATGTAAATGATTATTGTTGATGGCAGTACTATGATTATGATTGCTTGAATTCAATAGATGACCAAAGTCACCAGGTGAACCACTATTATGATTATTCAAAGAAAAATCATGACTAGGAGGACCGAAAGGATCTGATTGCGACAACATCGCTGAAAATGTGCGTTGAGAAGAATCTAAATGATTCTGCATGATTTTGAATTTAATTTTGATTTCTTGATCTTGTTTATTTGTCTCACAAAAGCGTAACTTGTAAATTGTTTTTTTTCTTTGAAAATCCGTTCAATCTGACTCCTTCTTTCTTCTTGAAATTCTACACAATCTTCTTCCGGTTTTCACAAATTTCCAGGTCCCATTCCAACTCTTGATTTGTAATGTCAACATCTAGCTTTATGAACAAAATGTTTCTTCTTTTTTTTGATATTCACGTTGCAATCACGAAAAAAAATCAGTTTAAAAAAACAAATTAAGAGATCAACTCGTACACTTTTTTTGTAAAATGTTTAAACTCTTTTTTTCAAAATGAAAAAAACGAGGAAAATCCTTTTGTAGATATTTTAGCAAAGGGGAAATAACAAACAAAACAAATCTTAATCTTAACCTCACGAGCACCGAACACGTTAACAGCTGAGTTCAGACTGTCTCTCACCCATCCGTATTTGGAAGTTCCCTTACTCGTACTTATTTATTATTGCAGAAGATGCAGAAGAGGAAAAATCTACCCCCCTTACCAGAAAATTTGAACGTGCACACCTTAACAAGGAAAACTGCTTCCCTAATTATTTTATTGTTGTGAGTATTCACTGCTGAACAAGTATTCAGTTTAAAATATTAAAGTTAATTTTTTAAATGGCTCAACAAATTGTTTTTGAAGAATCCCTACTTAATTGTGTTCCGGGTTGGCCAAATATTTGTCTTGCCTTTACACTATAATAGGAAGACGGGTTTTGTATTGAAAGTTAATTTCATGCACGGGTTCTAATAGCCCCGTTTTTGACTTCGTTTTTTTATTCTTCCCCCGTGTCATTCCTTGTGCCATTTTGATATTTATTTTTACCCTTCATTTTCCTACATTTATTCTTATAACATGAACTATATTAGAAATGTACGCACATTTCATTCTCACACGCACTCCAAATAGAATATCTAGACTCCTATATACTAATCTATGTGTGTGTATATTAAAAGTTACATTGTAAGTTATCTTGGTCTTAGACGAGGACTAGACGCAAGGTAACTGGCATTGGCAGATGAAAATTCTTGTATGTTGTGCTATACTTATTCAAGATATTTTTAAAAATCCAATACCATCTCCCTTCTCAAATACATTCCCCCATGGTTAAAAACTATGTAAATAGAAAATGAAGCCAAAAATGAAAAAAATAATTAATTTTTATCCATACCTATAGGTATACCTACCTACATATCACATGAGTAAAACTACGTTTTCTTGATCTTGTGTTGTCTTCCAAAGTCCATTTAAAATGAATTTTTTAAGGAAAAAATCATGTAATGACTTTAAATAATCTGGATATTAGAGAAATATTACATAATAAATAATTGTAAAGTTTTAGTATTTTTTTCAAAACGAAGAGCATTTCATTTAAATATTTTAGCAAGAAATAGATAGATAACTAGAGTAAACTTTCTTATATGTTGGATTTGGATGAGACTTTTTTTTCAGTTTGGTTGTGGAGCTTCTGGTTCTGGTCTAAAAGTAGCTAAAAAATCAGAGCCAGAACAGGCGAATGTCAACTTTGGCTCTTTATACATTTGGCCATAGAGCTAAGAGAGAGAGAGAGAGAGAGAGAGAGACTGCGAAAGGGGTATTTTTACTCCAAATCAACTCAACATTTTCATTTCCAAATCTCATCTCAGACTCTTTTTACACATAACTACCGTCTTTGTACAATGCAAAAAATTGCAACACTAGAAAAGAACTAATGGATATTCTATATTATTATCATAACAGCTGCTTCATTTATTTTGTCCCATTCCTCCTCCTTCACATATTTTGACTTGACTACAGTTGGAAAAACAAAAACATGTAAAAGAGGAATTGACTAGTGAGCACAATTTGAAGACTTTTCTCTCTCTCTCTCGACATTTTCTCCCTTTCTCATCATCATCAAATGATGATGATGGAAAAACTTTTACAAGCTCAGTCCTATTGGAGGTAGTGCCGAGTGGTGGATGGGGATGCGGCATTGTATAGATTACATGTACAAGCATCAAATATATATTTAAATACCTTTTTCTCCTAATGTACCTACTTACGGTTAGTATTTTCAATCTGTGCAAAAAAACGAGCCAAAAACTAAAAAGGTTTTGGACTATTTGAAAGATTTTTGCTACACATGCAAGTCTTCATAATCGTTCACGTAAAGATCCAACGAGACTGTAGACAATGTATTTTAACGTTATACATGTAAAACAGAGTTAAAAGTGGGGATTTTTTTCTTGGCTTTTGTGAGAACAGCCCCTAATGTATTAAGACTAGAGATATAGTATAGATGTAATGTAATAGAGTGCGGAAATTACATGGGGAAATATGTACATATGTACGTATGTGTGTAGAGAGAGAGAGAAGGTTTAAGGATGAGGCGGTAAGACCGCCCCATTTCCCAAAATAGGAAGTCACTACCATGTATGGATGGGGAAATAGAAGATATAAAATTTTTGGTAAGGGATATATCCCCTCTCTATATATCATATAAGAATATCATACATTATATATATATATATATTATCCATGTGCTCTAAATTCTTCAAGTAACCAACTTCCGGACAAGTCTTTCTCACCGGATTTTCAGCTGACATTTTATTTCCAATGCAAAGCATCCTCTCCTCTCACTTTGACCAGGGAATTGGACCGATTAACTCTCTAAATGTTCAATATTTTCCCAGCTTTCATCCATTATTCACACCATGAGAACACGGGGAGTGAGTGAGAGAGGAGAGCAGCGGCGTTACATGAGGAATCTTTTTCTCTATAATTTCTATATTCTTCATCTCTTTATTCCTCTCGTCCTCACTCTCTTCTCAACTCAAATGTGCTTCGAGGACTATGCTCCGTATCTCTTAGCCCTAACCACTATTTTATATATACATTAATAATATATTACGTATATCTCAGTGCCAATCTACGGAATCACTCATTTTTTAATAGAATAAACGAGTCGGCATACCTTACCAAGTCCCTTGTAGAGCTTGATCTTTTGAATAATTTTACAATAGTCTTGGGTCAATACACTGGTCATATAATTTTATTTGACCTCTAAAATATATAATTAAATATCTTAATTTAAATCACAATTTTTTAAAGGGGTCATTCATTCAGTTTGTGACCTCAAATGACATCCAGGAGTCAATTAAAGGTGTATAATATTACATGTAACTATCATTTCAATGTAATTGGTGTCAACTGTAAAGAAAAAAAGGTCTATCAATTCAGAGAAACTTGTAATAAAGTGAGTATTACATTTACATCACATGTCATTTTTATGTGGAACCTGCAAACAAGAAAGATAGATGACCCATGGTCATCATCATCATGAGAGTACATACCTAGTAAAATGTACTATATTTATACAAGAGTTGTAAATTGTATTATTTTAGTTGAAATATGGTTGTAATGTTCAGACATGATTAATTATTACGTTCACTTTTTTTTGTGCTTCCACATGCAATCATACTTCCACATGTACTCAATTCACTCATAATAAATACCTCATAATATAATTACAATCATGTAACACGAACGAGTCGAAAATCTTCTCTCTTTAAATTTTGAGATTTCAGTGAAAGTTCCAGGAGGCTTGATATAATTTTAGTCCCAGTCTTTCAAAGTAAATACAAAACTACAGTCTGCATATTTGGAGTAACTTTTGATTCAAACTCTTTTTTTTTGTCTAGGAAGATGAAAGATGATTTTATTATTTGTTTATAAATATTGCTCACTGTATAAAAAGGAATGAATGAAAAGAGAGAGATCAGAGATAGAGAGAGAGAGAGAGAGATTTTGTAGACAGAAATACCAGTCATTGTTTATTTCCATCCCTGTATCATGTACATGTGGAATAATATTTGCTTTATAATTTATGATGACCATAAATAAACCATTAAGAATTTTTTTACAATATACTAAGGTCACAGTGGTTTTCATAAAATAAAATATATACCGAGTCTGACCATAGGGTGCAATACGCTTCCATTAACAAAACTAAATGAGAAGATGGTTACATACATAAAATACGACTATACACATTAAGTAAGTAATAAATAATATTTTCCCTTATGAATCTGATTCATCTTGGGTAGACTTTGTATAAGCAAAATAAGGAACAGAAATTGCTTTATAAATTCAATTTTATTTAAAATACGTGTCAACTATTAACCTCGTTGACACGTTATATCTGTACTACAGATAGTATGAAACGGATTTAGAGGGTACAATTAATTTATGTGAAGATAGATATTTAGCCCAGATAAAATAATAATAAAGACACTTTTATATCTGATACGACGGATCCATAGATGATGCCGAAAATCGAAAAAAATAATAATCAGTTTCATTATACAAAGACTTGTAAATTTGGTTTAAAATTTATTGTTCATTGAGTGATGATGATGATATATTTGCATACAATTTTTTTGACTCCATTTCATATTCCTTGACTCTGACATAACATGATAATGGATAATTTTACCTTATGTGGAACATGAATATAAATAGACAAATGTATGAAAAGAGTTGCTCAGCTTGAAATTACTCCTTGTAAAGTCTTGGATGACCCATGCAAGTTTTTTCTCTCGTGTGTACAGATATAGTACATTGTCGGTAAAGATCGGTGACAAATATCATTCTTGTCTACGCTCAATTATAATTTATACTGTAATCATCATAATCATTATAGTTTGCTTGTCTCATTGACAGAATTCAAGAATATTGACCCTCTTCTTCAGTTTCTTTTTCTAAAAAAAACTTTCTCTACATAAGTATGAGCATACATATTTAAATAATTGAATATTTATTTTTGGTACACAATTAAAAATTCAATTTATAATATCACCTATATTAATCACCTATTGACATATTACCAATTTTTTCATAAAGTTTTTTTTCTCTCTTCATTTTATGAATTATTTTAGATGAATATAATAGCCAATGCGACTCAAATTTTCATGGTGTGATATGAAAAATGACATGTCGTCTCAACTGTGTTGTAGATGGTCATCAATTGAGTCTACTTATTTGTCATTTTAATCAAATCTGTCGCGGTGATTGTATCAATGTAGCTCCCTGTTAAACATTCCAGTGGGTTGGGAGACAGGCAAAGAACTCTTACATTATGAAACAAACAAGATGAGTAATATGACTCAATCAATAAAATTTTACTTGCAATTCAATCTTAATCTCACCTTCCCATATTAATAAGTCATCCCTGTCTTGAACCATCGTCATTTTGATCATAATTTATTGTCCCACTAGTCAGATAGACTTGGAGAGCCACTATAATATTTATTATTATATTCAAATAAAATTTATTTGTGATCAATAATTTTTTTCATGGGCCCAACCATCTATGCACCAGCGTACAATAATTTTTTCCTCATGGTTAAAGGCTCTATAAAATTGCCAGAGTAGAATTAAAAATTAAAGACTGAAGAGGACAAGGAAATTCATTAATTGTATGTTGTATGCATCACAAGAATTTACTCAACAATTAAAGTTTTTGATGACTTTTAAAAAAAATTCTTTATTTTTTTATTAATCATGAAATTTTGAAATAATTGACAAAAAAATATAAATCATGTATAAATTTCAAAAACAAATTAAATGTTTGTTAGACATGTAAAATATTTTACAAGCTTACACAATCATAATTAAAAGCAATGTTTCTCCCCACAATGAAAAAATATTACATTACCCAAGTACATGGATTTGATTTTCGTTTTACAAATCACATAAAGGACGATAAAAGTACAGTAAAATTCACCATCAATTTGAAAGACTAAATTTTTAATTTTAGGATGGAGAACTGGAGAAGACTATATATTTTGACGAAATCGTAACAAGCACACAAACAAAATTAAAGATCCCCAATATAAGTACGCAACCATTCTAAATCCCCATTTTCTTTGCAAAATACTGTACAATCAATTTCATAAAATGTCCGACCACAAAAAAATATGTATCACAACTGACCACTAAAATCTACACATTTACGTACCATTCAACAGCCTCGTAGGCTGCGTTAAAACCTATAATATTAGTTTAAATTCATTTTGACAGTACTACTCAGGTGTTTTTCTAAATAGAACAAGGTGTCCCTTTTCTGTAGATACTTTATAAGATAGAGCAGACAATTAACTAACTTAACAAAACACAAAAATTGATAGTCAACAACAAGAAAAAATCACACATAAAAGGAAAAACGCTTATTGTTTACAAAATATCTTAATCATTATAGTTTTTATGTAAAACATGGAATGTTTGTTGATACATATATAATATATATCTTTTTGGCATGGAGTATTTTCCAAGAGGTCGAAACTTGAGCAGAAAAATTGACTCTAAACCCTTACATATGTACTAAATATAATATATTTATAATATAATGTCCATATTTTATTTATAATTATAACAGTACAAGAATTATTGACTACATATATTTACATGAATAAATGCACATTGTGCCCTTATTGAAAGACGCCACAAAAACACTAATTGTAAAAAAAATGGATAATGGACTGAAACTGACAGACTATTCAGCTGCCCCCCTGCATTCTCAAAACAGATAAAAACAGAATATGCAACACATGGTAAACAATAAAATATAGAAATTCCCCCCAAATAAACAAAATTAAAAACATACATGTATCACCATTAAACTTGAACCATCATCCAATTGCAGTGTCTCAACCAAAACCAAGACGAACGCAAAAAAACTTTTCTTTTTGTTACATGCACTGGTAATTTTGCTGTAGTTCAATCTAGGCAGGTGAGTTACAGGTACATGCTTTAAAATCTACAGCTCCAACTTTCCATAAGCATCCTGATCCATATCCATAACTGGAAATTATTAATTTTTTTTTTTTGAAAAAATAAAATAAATTTACACGCTAAAAGATAAGTTGTGCATGATTTACAAATGACTATACATTCTTAAATATACATGTGTGTGTGTTTGTGTTTACATTTACATCAGAGCGTGGACAAGATTTTTGTTGTGATATTGCCATGAGTCAATTTGAGATTATTCGTTTACAATTCACAACCATTGTATATGAGTAATTTCTGTAGTACTCATTTATACTATAATAATGTAATTTATTATTATAGCTATTATAGGACATATTTACATATTTGAGATTGCTGGAAAACATTTTTCTTGTTTTGTGCTCCATACGGATTTAAATGCTATTGACATTCCTTATTTTAAATTTCAGACCCTACGTTTATCCAAAAAATTATTAAACTACTATTATTGATATGTGATGTAAAATGATTATTGATTATCTTTAAAAAATCGTTGTTGTTTGTATTGCCTATTGTATGTATATCTGTCCTCCTTGACTGAATTGAAGCTATACGATAGGATTACTTAACTAATTGAAAAGATAAACGAGCCCTCGTACAATAGTTTTAGTAGTGTCAGTACATGTATATCCCTGACTATTGTGTCAAACTTTATATTGAAAATATTAACATACCTGCTTATGAAAGACTGATAATTCGATCATTCCATTCCAATTTAAATTTTTTTAAAACATTTACTGGCTGCCTCAATGTAGAATGGAGAGAGACAGGAAGAAAAGAGGAAAAAATTGGAGAGAAAGGAAGAAAGCTTTAAATAATTTTTTTAAAAACGAAAGAAAATTATTCAGGAATGAATAAGGTAAAACTTGAGAAGACTGGTTAATTAAAATAGTGAGGAATAGTGGAATAATAGGGATGATGATCTACAGCGTAGGAAAAATACTAAAATGGTAGAAACAATGAAGGCGACCAGGAAAGTAGTAGAAGTAGTTGAGGTAAAATATTTTGGGACTTGTGATCCTGATGCTGCTTGTAACTTATCCGTAGGACCAATGCCATGTACTAAAAAATTCGAAGATGAGATAATTTATAAAAGTCATAATTCAATTTTCTGTGTTTTTTCGTTTTCGTAAACATTTTCCTTGTCCACGCTCGATTCATATAGTCAAAGTCCGATGGATTCTAAACCTGATAAATGAAGATATCGTCCAACAAATACTCGAAAGATTCCATTTAAATTATGAATCGTTTCAAAATGAAGGTGCTCTCGGTCGTCCTCAGGAGTGTGCCAGACCTTTGGAAATGGTACTGTAATGAGAAAATAAACCCCAACAATTTAATTTAATGATACTTTTTTTTCTTGTAAACCATAAAATGGGATTATTATTATTTCATGCAAGGACTTTTCAACTCACCAGCAATTACATGAAGAATATCGACATTTCTCTGTTGAAATGGAATGTGATCGTCTTCTACCCCACCATAGGAAGACTGTGACTTGAAATGTGTTCTTCCTCGAACATTTCCAGACCACATACGACTATGATGTCAAAATAAAAATTACATTCAGTAACTATACATGTACATTATATCTCGTATCTTAGATCTTTCGGTATTCAATAAAATTTTATGCAACAAGTAACGCGGTTTACAGTTTCTTACTAGTTACCATTTATGCAAAACTATTTGAAAAAAAATAATATTACCCATTTCGTAGGACTGTTTCAATTTCTACCAATTGATTATGCCAATGGGAAGTTGACTCGAAGAAATTTGGAAAGGTTGGATTGGCTGTCCCGATGAGGTCCAATAGCATCAACATGTCCTATTTTTTACCCCATAAAATACAGATACATGACTTGAATTTTATCGTCTTTTAATTAATTGCAATTTACGTCATAGAGTAATGATGTGTACTTTTAGGTAATAAAATAACTTTTTACCATTCGATGAAGCTCGTTAGTTCCAGCTGTATTTCCAGGTGGGTATGGTGTTTTTTCCATCAATTCTGCTAAATCTAAAGTAGGAATATGAGATGCAGAGTAAAGAAATGATTTTCTAATACGGTATAGTGTCGGTATTATATTACTCACGTCTAGCACCGTACAGAGAGTCGGTGTCACTCCAATGATTAAAAGCTTCTTCACCGTCAAAAAAAATAAATTGTAGTGTAACATTATTTGCTGCGGATTGACGATGGAGTTCTAAAGGATTTTGTAGGGTATAGGCCAAGTGAAGCATCATTGCACAAGGGACAGCACCTTATTAGAGACAAATGACAGTTAAATTAATTGATGCAAATGAATGTTGTGTCTTTACTTCATATGTACGTGCACAAGAAACTTTTAAGACGCACAAAAATATATATATGAGTAAATACTTACTGTCTGTTGCTCCAACAAAATTATTTTCTCGAAAGTACTGTAAACGAAACACCAAGCCGCAATCAATAAATTATTATGTACGAATGATTGCCAATTAACAAGTGTGTATGTATACAATGTAGTTTGTATTTTCAATAGCATGAAATACACCACATATGCTTACTTCAGTATACACAAAGTGTCTGTATTAGCACATCAACTAACATATAAATGTCATCATTAAAATGTTTTTTATTTTACCTTTGAGTCATAATGGCAAGCCAAGACCAATCTGTTACAGAAAAAAAATTGTGAATTTTTTTACATTGCATAAATTTACATGAGATTCTCATGATGAGAATGTTTTTTATTTACTGCAGAACAGTATATCTGTAAATACCAACTACAAAGTCGGTTCTTGTGTCAAATTTTTTTTAACTATGATTGTTTTAAGCGTGGGTGGAGTGATGGCGGCGACCCAGGAATAAGGTTCATACTAATAATTAAGTAAGATAATCATTTTTGCACATTAACGAGGCCATTTGCATAAGTGAATTATAGTGTACGAGTATTATGGACCCGCTCCGCGTAGGAGGATACCTTTGATCTTGAACACAACATGTACTTTCGTCTATACTTACATAGACAATTTAAAAAATTGTCCTACTTTATTTATTGTCATAGTCTCTGAAGGGATTTGAAAGAGTCCCTTAGGATCACTATTCTTACAGGATGTTCTAACTATACTGATATGCATAACAAATCAGGGAGGAGGACAGAGGAGAATAAATTATTTTAGTGTTTGACTAATTGGGTCCTTGATTATCTCACACAAAAAAATTTTCCTGTTTGAAACATAAAACAGCTGGGTTATAGAAGACAAAAAATAATGAACTACCCAAGTGCAAAGTGTGTGTATAGCCTACATAGTATATAATAGTTGAATCGAATGGAATGTTAGAGATGAATAGCCCCATTTTTAAAAAAAGGAACATTTTGTCAAAGAAGGAGATAAAAAATCAACAATAAATTTCTTTACCTTCTTGGTGAATTTGGATTCAAAGTGGCAATGACATTTTCAAATTTTTTGACTCCATGAGGTGTGGGACTCTCGAATCTGAAAGTAGACAAAAATAAAATATTCAATTATTAATTGAAAAATTTAAACCACCTTATTGTCTATTGTTTACAATTTTATTTACATTGTAAAGCATGTATTTAGCACAAATTTAAATTATTAAGCACTTACGCGTCTTTTTCGACAGTCCAACCAAGTGTTTTCATATGATTTTTAATGTACTAAAATAAAAATTCATAATAGTAAGTAAATTAAAAAATTGAGTAAGAGAATTTTCAAAATGCTCATCATAGAATTAATAAGTTCTCGTAATTAAACTATGACACATATGACTGTACACTGTGTGTCATACGAGTAGATGATATTTTCAGAATGATTTCACATCACAGAATAATGTAATTTTCAAAAAAATACGACATGATTTACCTCTCTAACCATAACATTATTTTCGCTTCCGGAAACTCTAGGAATGAGCATTGGGTCTAAAAGTGACTCGAAAGTTGTTTTTGTTTGAACTGTAGCTAAACGTCGTAATTCCTCTGTAGACAATGGCTTTGGAGTATGAGAATACTATTTAAAAAAACAAATAAATATTTAGAAAATAATCACAACACTCAAAGTAATTTTTTTTCAATAATAAATAAATTTTTTTATATTACCTTCTCATTGTACCAGAGTACTCCCTGCGTTTCAAGGACTAGCAACATGGCAATACTCGTAAATGTTAGTAATGAGGGCATTTTGTTTAATGACACAAAATATAGAATAGCTAAAAGAAAATCCTTGAATGTTGAGAAACGGGAGACTTACTACCCGGACTCTCTCTCTCCCACGACTGCAGAAAATTCGACTGAAATTGTGGTTTTGTATTTTGTGGTTCTTTCACAGCACTTTCCATTGAGCATTGAGCAAACTGCAAAGCAAACGAGGGAGTAGAATTTTAGTTGACGTCAACGTCATTTAAGTACGACACTTGACAGTGTATGAATTTATATCTTGCACACATGAAATGATTGTTATTTATATATATACTATATAGTATATACCTCACACCTGAAAAATATCTCTCAAAAAAAATAAAGGCTTTAGCATTATATGTACCTTGTTTATCTTTCACCTCTCCTGTTTAGTACTAAACTGTCATCTCTCATCCAATATTATATATTATATATATTATAGCAAGGAAAGACCACAAAGCACTAGTATCATACAAGCTTAGTATCTACGCAAACACTTCCTACTCAAACGATCAATAAAAAGAGCTTTGCTATTTTTACTCTCTTGTCTCTTCCTTAACTCTAATATACTTTGCTAGACATTGTTTTCTTTTTCCTTTTTTTAGTGACAACATTTATTCCATATAAGTAAGGTACTAACTCCATTTGACTCTTGTGTTCAATGCAGTCTTGATATATATGTGTCATTTGTTGTTATATAAATGTCCTACAAATCTCCACACAAAATTGAACTCAATGCATCTCAGTGCAGCCAGTGACTCTCTCAACTAAAATGAATTGAAAGAGAGATTTATTGAGGGGCTCAAAGGAACAAAAACGTTGAGACCCGCCTTTGCATATCCAACTTTTTCCTGGACAATACCAATTTTTGCTGTGGGCGAAGAATGACACAAGGGACAAAGTCAAAATGCGTACTATATTCCTCCATATGTGATACCCTGCTGACGCCGACTTTATAGTTTAGTTGATAGAGATAAACTAATTTAAATAAAAGCACAGATTCTAAAGTCAAGTAACATGTAAAAGTTTACATGCTTCATCCCACACACCTGTTAGCTAATTAAGTAAAAAGTTTCATACTTTCGTCATTTTGATAATAACTTGCAGAGGTCATCTTCAAGTCACCATTTATTGTACATTTATTGATGCTGTATGTAATATGTAAATGGTCTCCTACATAGTTCCCAGGACTAAAATTGTAGTCATACAATTTCCCTGACGACCGATTGTTACCTCTAATTTAAAGTATGAGAGAGAATCCCGATGACAATTATTTATGTGAACTCGGAGCTCTCCGAGAGTACGGAGACAATGAAAAATCCGAAAGCTTAGAGAGCCTCTGAGATTTCTAAGAGAGGCCAAATTTGAACCCACCGCTACTATCTTTGAAAATATTAAACTTTGAGAGAGAAACTGTCTAATTTTATTTTTCTTTATTAATTTTAGTGTTCATATTGATTAAAAATTTCAAGGTAAAACAATTTTTATATTCCTTTGTAAATGTGTAGGAATCTTCATTTTTATTCATGCCATAAAAGTGTGCAAAGTATTACAATTATTTCAGTTTTAAATTTGGGTCACAAAAGTAATCATCAAATGATTTAATTTTTAATTGCATTGTTCCCCATTATCAATTAGGATTGATGAAACGAAAATAAGACAAGAAATTTATTGTTCGGGGGGGGTTGGGGAAGCTGTGGTCTCGAGTTTGTAGTGGGGAGAGAAAATATATCAAATCCATTGACACACAACAATTTGGGAGATTCCACAGGTGAATATTCCGTGAAAATGGAATTGGAAGTCACCAAAAAAGTCCGGGTAAGGCTTTTATTCCAGTTTTAAGACGTGTACATTTTGATATAAAATAGTTAGTACAATTATTCATGTAAAAATGTTTTTACTTATTTTTTACCTGCTCGTTCAATGATTATTGACATGTGCTTTTATTTTGTAATTTAGCTCGCCATTAAGGCAAAATTACTCGAGCTTGGTGTTCATGTTGGTAAGTTGAAATCAAATTAAAATTTTTATTGTACACAAGTCTACCATTTTAACTGTAATTGATGAAATTTATCTAATCATTTATAGATGAAGAGTTACCAGACTACATTATGATTTTAATTGCAAATCGACGGACAAAAGTTCAAATGGAAGATGATTTAAGTTTGTTTTTGGGAGACAACACAATAAAATTTACAACTTGGCTCTTTCAAGTACTCAAAAAATTGGAAGAGGTGACTGCAGCTCCTCCTCCTTCTCTTCCTCCAAAAATTACTGAAGATGCTCCTAGTAAAACAACAATTGATGCTGTCAAAAAGACTACAGTCACTTCAGAGGTTTCACCACCAGAAGAGCCGGTAGTGAAAACTATTGTTCCAACTTTAGAGGAAAAACCTTCTGAAATTAGTAATGCTGTGAAACGAAAAACATCAAAAAGTCAAATTTCAAGTGGCATCAAATCCCCAGTCCTGAAAAAATCAAAAATTACCTACAAATCTGAAAGATCTCCTGTACTCTCAATAAAAAAATCCACTCGATCTAGTAAATCATCATTATCCCCCGAAAAGACTAATGATTCTGGCAAAGTAAGAACTGTTTCTACATCCTCATCATCTGAGACTTTCACTTCCAAGAAATTAGATGAATCAAATATTTCTACAAAGGCTAAAGTGTCGTCATCGTCCCCAAAAAGGGTAATTAGTGTGCGAAGTAAATCTCCAATCACTGCTCCCTCCCGTTCACTGTCATCATCATCGTCAAAGCATGGAAGATCTCGGTCTCCAACTTTGCCTCACACTCAACTTTCAAGTCCAAGGACAGCCATGAGAAGAGATGTTCAAACTTCCTCTCCAAGTAGAGAGACTAAGCGTCGACTAGTAACTATCAATAGAGATACCATTCGCTCTCCACACGTTGAAACATCATCATCCTTAAGAAGTTTAGTAGTTCATAAAACTGGTAATAGTTTTCATTCTACTGCAAAGAGTCGATCTCGTTCTCCATTGACAAATGCTCGAAAGTCTTTAAAGTCCCTTGTCGCCGTTGTGAAGAGACACAATGAAATTAATTCACAAAAAGATGAAGAATATAATCCTAGTCGTCCAGCTGTTACTGCTTCAAAGACTAAAGGAATATCCAGTGTTGTTCATGTCACCGAGAGGCCAAAGAGAGAAACAAAAGAACATGGGAGCAATAATTTATTAGTTCGTGCCTTGGCGGATGCTCAAAAATCCATCGTGTCTCATTCTATGCAATCCAGTTTTGGTAAAAATTCTGCAAGTACTGATGGAAAAGAAAAAGAGTCAAAAGAAGATGATGATGGGGACGATGATAAACCAATTGTGATTTCAAGAAGAAGAAAAGCACAGTCTGATTTAGATGATAGTAAACAACAATGGGAAGACTCTGATAGTCGACGGAAAAAGAAGGATGGTAGTGCTGGAAATACAAAACTTTCTATTAAGGAACGTCTAGGATATCGTATAGACAAAAAGAGTTCTCGCATGGGTAAGTTTTTTTGATGTTTCCTTGTAAATATTTAACTGTCAGGACGAACGATAAGAAAAATTATCATGTCAACCTTTTTTGTAAACCTTAAATTTGTAGAACCAGAAGTTCGACGAAGACGTTATGATAGTAATGAGTTGGATGATTTAGAGTCTGAAGATTTGGAATCTGATTTTCCACAAGGAGTTGATGGAGACTTCAAAATAAGAATCAAAGTCGCAACATCAAAGTCCGCAAAGGAAAGAAATGTCACTTTAGGTAATGCCCATTGTCTTATTTTTCTTGTTATGAAATAAATACCAAGTACGCCGTTTAACTTTCAAAACGCATAGCTCATAATAGACACTTTAAATTTACTTTTTGTAGAAAAATTTGACGACTCCTCAGCGAAACAGTTCAATGTTCAGCCAGAAATTTTAGTCGAAGAACCTAAAAGGTTATCCATTCAATTGAATGTAGATTCTGAGTCCTCTGACGATGAAGATGAACTAGAAATCCAACCAAGACCAACTGAAGATACAAATTTTGAGTCAGCATCCACTCCTACCACGTCAACCATTTTGAAGGAAAAATTAGAAGAAGAAGGACAAGGAGAAGTAAAAAATGAGGAGAAACAGTCAACACCTTCTGTCAGTTCAAACTCAGAAAACTATTCGGAAGGTGAAGAGAGTAAGGAGAACAAAAGTGAAAATAAATCTGAAAAGGTGATTCATACACAACGATCTTCATCGGAAACATCACGTGATGGGCAACAATTGAAGAAACAAGACAATGACGATGATGATGATGAGGAAGAAGAAATGGAAGAATATGAAATTGAGGAGGAAGAAGAAGAAGACGAGGAGTACAATATACAAGGTATGTTTAAATACATAATTTAATTAAGTATATAATACTTACATTTTTTAATTTTTTTAAAATTTAATATATATCATCTTCATTTCAATGTTATCATTCTAGATCGAAATTTCCGGTTGCCAGAACATGGTGATTATGATGGACACAAGAAGGCTACCATTCATGACATGGAAGTCCGTGATAATGATGAATATCTGTCAAATCAAGGACATCAAATCAATAGTCCGATGGATAAAGAGACATTGTACCTAACAAATTCACCTGGCTCTTTTGACATGGACACAGATGGAGGGTTAGATGGAAGTCAAAACGACTATGCAAGATATGCTGTCGTAAAATCGCTCAATCGTGGTGATACAAAGTTTGTGGTGACGATGGATGGAAATCATGGTTAGTCTATACTTCTATGTACACATGTTGTTACGAGAGCTATAAAAAGTTTTTAAATACCTCATTACGTAACTTCATTTTTATTTTATAGTAGGAAATGAATCGGAACACTATGTTGACGAAATGGAGACAGATCAGTATGGATATTCGCCGAACACGATGGATTTAAGACATCGGTAAGACACAATGAAGGCATTTATACTTCAATTATAAATCATAATAGACTGCTGTGAAATTAATTTATTAGTCCAGCAGATGATAGTCTAGCATTGTCTTATAAAATATTTGTATAAGAGTTTCTTAAAAGATAATTTTTACATGTATTTATTTAGTATTTCTCGAACTGTTGTACAATCAAACCTATCCTCATCAATGCATCACAATTTTTCATCCATCCCTTCAACACCACTAACTTCATCCCTATACAATGCAAGCTCTCGAGCTTACTTGCCTATCACTGGTGCACCAATTCGTCCTGCAGCAATCTCAACTGCTAGTGGTACTCCTCATTGTAAATATTGGCCCGATTGTACCTTCAAAGGTAAATTTCAATTTTCTCAATTTTCTTACTCCATTTTTTGTGTATAAGAACAGATGGAATTATTTTAGTAAGAAAAAACAATTTCGAAACTTTTCTTGTTTCTATCAAAATGATTCTATCGTTAATTTTGAAAAGAAATTTAATGACAAAATTTTATGCAATCATATAGATAAATGTGTGTACCCACATCCAAAATGTAAGTACGGCCAAAGCTGCACTAAACCCAACTGTGCATACAAGCATGAAACAGTTTTTTCTACCACCACGTTTGATGCTGGACATAGTGGCGACTTATCTCTGAAAGCTCCCAATTCTTCCGCTGCTCCGAATGAAAATGATGGTAAAGTCCAGTGCAAGGTAAAAAATCATTTTAGTTTTTTTTCATTACTATACAGTGCTTATATAATTTATCATGAAATGTAGAATGTTGCACATGTTGATTACTCTAGCTTAACGTCTATTTTTTACCAATTATAAATATTTTTGTTGTCCATAACCTTAGTTAAAAATTTTATTTTCAGTTTTTTCCCAAATGTCACTCAATGTCCTGTACATTTTATCACCCAAGGTAATGTGGAAATAAACTTATGATATATATGACTCAAGACAAATGTATGTCGTTCAGAAATGGTTGTAAATCACAAATTATTAATTACAGTCCTTGTCGTTTTGGAGTGGGTTGTACAAATATCAAATGCAAGAGTTATCATCCTGGACAGACTGTTGGACAGCAACGATCACAAACGTTACCCTTTGGCGGGTCATCATCACGAACAAGTAATAGGATTGTTCCTCCAGCAGCTCATCTGCTTCGGTGGAAAGCACCATCTTCAACTTTGGAGTCTGCTACCAAGGACCCAAATCCGGCTTCTTCTTCATCTTCAATATCAGCGGCTTCTGCTACTGCATAAAAATTTGTTTCTTAGGAATAATTATATATTTAATGTTTGGTATTGCTAGATATTTTACTTACTTTTAATTGATCAGTGTTAAATAATTACATATATACAACCCACAGACATGCATTCATGTGTACATCAAAATGAGATCAAAAAATGTTTTATATATTGCTACAAATATTTTGTTGACCATCAGCTTACCTCTCTGTAAACTTTGTTTGACCCTTTTTTTGAAATTTTCTTTGAAATATATTTGTAGTATGTTCTAGTATAAATTATAATGCTGTTTGCTCCTTAGCCATATTAACATTTATGTAAGTAATAGGAAATAAATTAATAATGTTTTTAAGCTCTGGGATTTAACAAAGCGGTGTTGCTGTGGTAGAAAAAAAAAGATAAGAACTGTGCTCTTTTCCATATTCAGTTTACAAAAAATAGTCTTGTTCATTTTATTTTGCATTCTAACTGTAATTTTCTTCATCAATAAATTGATGGTACACATGAAACTTGATACCTCAAAATTATTAAATTATGCTGTCTAGTATCAAATGGTTCAACAAGGGATGAATAGACTATTGCGTAGTAAAAAGTGATGATGTCATAATTCTATAAACTAACAAAATGCAAGCTAAAGATATTTCATACAAAGTTGACATTAAAGGTGTTCTCGGAAGTGACCTGTACTCAAAATGATTTGTGGAAGTCAACTGGCCGGGAAATAAATGATGTTAGTCATACAGGCCTGTTCAGTAGGTCATTGACTATCAATCTACCTTTTTTCATAAAAATCAGTTCTCATTTCCAGATATACAGTATTTGTAGTATGTACAGGATATTTATGCCAAAGATCATGGAAACTAGATTAAAACAAATCAGGTTTTCATTTAGATTCTCAATTTAATCAAAATTCATATCGTTTATATTTTTTCGTCGGGCTTAATAATTTTATAGCTAATGTTTTTATAGCATAATTATAGCAAATATAATTTATAATTTATTATATAGATAATATGCTATTTATTATTTTCGTAATCTTGTCGTAGCTTGTTGCTGCTGTTGAGGCCGAGTCTGACGATTTTTAGAAGACACTGACTTGCTGAAGAAAGCATTTGAGATGGATACAACAAATGAAAATAACTGCAGTCGTCGACTACAGGATAAACGCAATTAACAATTGATAAGTATCTACATAAAATATAATTTTATATTGAAGTGATTAAATAATGTTAAGGACCTACTTGATATTATGAACAGGCTCGGCTTCGTTGCCACTAATGATAAAGATCGGAAAGAAGACAGCAAAGAGGAAGCCACTAATAATCAAATCACCAGGCCACCATGTCAGTAAGGTTAAAGGAAGCCCAAATCCGAAAAAGTATGGCCAATTGGTCTCCAAAAATGAAAGACGTTGATGAAGTGGCCATCCCATTTGAACCCTACAGAAGACATTGTACACAAAAAGAGATTATTTTCATACTATAAGTTGCTTCATGGGAGATAATTTTTTGTTAGAAATAATAATAAGGACTCACCATTTGTATTCAAATGAGTAGAGAGAATATAGAAGGCACATGTGAAATATGTACAGGCCGTCTGCAACAACGTAAAGTGGAACGAGACTTACAAGCCATGCCTATACATTTGACAATAATTTAATTATTTCTTGAGAATAATTAGCATTTGACATTTACATACATTCCAGTTAAGTAAAATGAAGCTGAATTAAAATAAATACACAAAAGACAAATAATTTTATGCGTTACTTGTAACATACTTGGAGTAAAAATAGCAGTTGAATGATGAAGGAAAATAGATTATCAGCTACAAATGTGCTTAGGGATGTCATCCCTTTTGGACCTGCGAAATAAATAATAAAAATGCATTTACATAATGTATGTAGTTTATATACTTTTTTTGTAGTACATATTCAATGAATTGACATACTTAATATATAAGCATAATTTTGGTATAAAATAAATATAAACTTACGTCCAACGGAATAACGATATGCTAGATTGCTAATATCCTATAAAAATATTTTTTTTGAAATTCTATTTTTTGACAAACTGTACTAGAATCACCAATTACGTTGAATTTATGTATTGATTAGATGAATTTTAGTACCTGGAACCATAAGGCATTCACAATTCGACTTAAAAAGAATAAAGGTAAAACCCAAAGAGAGTCAAAGGTCCATTGTAAGAGAAACTTTAGCCAGTACCATGTTGTACTTGAGTCATAGCCAAAGATTGTAGCTAGAATTAACTGCAATATGTATACACGAAGACAATGTGATAAATATGATAATTTTCAAATTTCTAGAGTTTATTTATGGACTAGGCTCTTCTTCTTTCGCTTACCTGGAGACATGGCAGGATAATGTGGTTAAAAACTACTATGGAGAATCCAAAGACAACTCCATTTAGTCCACAGCAATGCATTACTCTATTTAATAGTCTCGGTTCCCTACACACAGAAAATCAGAAAACATAATCTTATTTATTTAATTCCTGTATAGCGAATTACGTAATCATTTTCTGTCTTAAGATAAGATTCGTTTAACGAATGTCGTTACAAACTTACTCTTTCGTCGCACCGTGCGAGTGAATTGGCTTTCTTCGAAATTCTTGAAATTGACTGCGTTCACGTTCATTGTGCTAATTGTTGAAAATTAAAGAGATTCATGAAATACATTCACCAAATTCATAACTTTCAAATATATGATTTCACAATATTCGATATGTTTGAAAATATGGTTCCTTACAGCTCTCCTCTGTACAGAGTCCAAATTGAAGAGCCAGAATATTCCCTTTAAACTGTCTAAGCTCCCTTTGGCAATCGAATAACTCATTTGCTAAAATAAATGAAAGCATCATTTAAATTATTCATTGTTTATAAAATTTATTCTTTAACTTTCAGCCAACTTATTCGAGTTTTTTAACATGTATTAGTAGTTATGTACGAAGTAAAAATGTGTTAATAATTATAATTATAAAAATATGATTGAAAAAAGTGTCTTACCTTAATACTCATGTTTCTACGTGTTAATGAGGATGATTAATTTGCGACATTAGTTCTAACTGGAGAGAAATAAATTGAAGGACAAAAAATTAAAAATTGTAGCAACGAATCAAGGATGAAGAATGCAAAAAGTTTGAACTTCAAAGATTTAAAAAAAACAAGAAATTAGAGGAGTTGGTATTTCTCGATTCCCGTACCAATTGATTCCCGTCAGACTCCCGTCGAGACTCCCGTCCAAATGGAAAAACCAAGTTGGTATTCGTGATTCCCGTACCATTGTACTCCCGTCCGCGCGTAAAATAAACTTTAAAGTTTATTTTGAAGGAAATTTGACATTTCCATTTACTCTTCATTTTAATTTAGTTACAGTCATGAATAAGGACGAATTAATTTTTTTACTGTACA
>JAQIVZ010001029.1:0-42525 GCA_034700945.1 Arrhopalites spinosus | reverse complement strand
CTTCCTTTGTTTGTTCTATCGTCAAGGGTAAAAAAACTGACTATTCTTATTATGTCGAGTTTTTATAGTACTCGACCTGACCCAACCCAACCCAAAAAATCTTAACCTGACCCACACAAACCCGGGTTTGGGTTGGGTTTGGGTCGGGTGGGTCAAATGGGTCCAAACCGTCAGCCCTAGTGCACAGTGTGTGTTACTTGAAAGGCTCTCACTTTTTTTTCTAAAATTTATTTAAAGGCATTGGCATATCCCATTGTATAAGAAAAAATTCTTATGGTCTAAAAAATGGGTTCTCATTTTTCAACTTGATTGCATGACTTACAATTTTTTTGATCCTCCACGTCCCCATACAAAAACTCCATGTTATAAAACTTACCTGTCTATAATTTACTGTATAAAAAAAGCGGGAGGGATATTGAATCAAAGATATTCATCTTTGATAGACAACATTTCTTATGGGGAAGGGACGGGTATTATTTTTTTTATAAAGGGAACTAAACTATTAAAAATAATACAAACTTTTGATGGACATGGCTTCTCGTCTTCTTTTTTGAGCAGCCCATCAAAATCTTTGAATAAAAAATATTTTTCCTTTTCAACAATTCCTTTTTTCTATTGTTAACTCATCAAAACATAAATTTTACCTGTACTGTGCTGGATAGGTGACCAATTTAGTTGTCAGTTGATTTTGACGTTGAAATTGTCAAAAATATTTCTCATAAATTTTAACAATACTACAACCAACATAAATTTTATTTTAAAAAAATTTCCTTTTTCAACAAGCTAATTATAATTTTTTAAAATGAACAATTCATCATTTTTTCTCCATCTTGAATCTTCAAGTACTCTCACAAAAAGGCACGAGTGCCTTTTTCTTGAAGGGGGCCCTGAATATTATTTTGAGGAATTGATATTATGGCTCAATAGTACAAAAGTAGAGATTACAAAAATAACCAAAGGGAGGGTTGGTGTGGGTCAGTACGGCTGTATCCTTGGGAGGAATCTCTCTCTCTCTTGTTTTATCTTTTTGGAGAGACGCGTCAGTGGAATACTAACGAGATTCTCTCTCTCTCTCTCTCTCTCTCTCTCTGTACTAAATATATTGAGAGAGACTCGATTATTTATTTCTAACAATAACTTGATGCTCCCAAACCATACTCTGGGATATTCATGAGGGGGAGGGGGAGAGATAATCGATATTATGATTTTGAGGTCGATGACATGCCACATAAAATTATGTAGCCCATGGCTTGAAGGGGAATGGAATTGAAATTGAAATGAGTGCAGGTGGATTGTAACTATGAATATTTTATTTAACTTTTACTCCATTTACAAATTGTGTCCTACACATTTAATCAATGTAGTTAACCTAGTGCCAAAGAGGAAATCAAAATAAAGGTCATATTAATTTACATTATTTTATCTAAAGAACAACTTGTTTATCTGTAACTGTGTACGAGTGTACCTATTAAAATTTTTATTTGAAAAAGATAATTAACTGGGAATTAAATTAATTTATTTACAAATTATCCAACTGTAGTTTTGTAATATTAAATTGGATGAGAAATTAATTTTTTTTTATTAAAGAGAAAGAAAGGGAAAATGTTAATTATGATTTAACTCTAGACATTACCGTTATTAGTTAGAGGAAGAAAATTATGTGCAAAATGTTTTGCAATAAAATTTTTGCAAAACATTTTCCCCTGACCTTCCTTAGCCTTGCAAAAATTACAAAATACAAAATTACAATTTAAAAAAATAAATTGCATTTAATTTCACGATTTTCATAATAAGTTGGAAACTAATTGAGTTTGAAAATTCCCAGTTTAAAAATATTCCAACACTTTTAAATTAAACTATTATTTAGCAAAATGGAAAATAAAATGGAGCATCATATAAATAAATATGAGAATAAATACAAAGAATAAAAATGATTACTAGTCAAACGACGTAGAAAAACTAAACTAATAATTAATTAAATTACATGGCGGCGTATGGGGCCCATATTATCAACGTCATTGAGTACTGACACACTACAGATTACACGCAAAATAAAAAAATCATAACAAAAACAACAACATCCATTCAAAATTTCCACACTCTTCTCTCCTCCAGCTTCATCTTTTCTCATCTTCTAATGGCGTCGTAGTCTCTCCAATTTCTCAATAAAATTTTTCAGTCCCTTTAGGGCTTGAGAAATATTTCTTAGAAAATTGACTCCATTTTTTTGCATAAAATATCCGCTCCTCACTTTACACTAGCTTGAAGCCATACGTTAATTTCCGTAATGCAAAAAAGTGGAGTGATAGCTTCAAGGCAAAAATACCTGGACAGTGACTCGTCTCACTTTTGCACAATGCAAAAAAAAACGAGCCGTACGCTCGTAGCTGTGGAGTTACACAATTTTTTTAATTAAACGGCGTTGAAATCGTACGGCTGGCTACTCAGACAAAAATTACAGGTAGACATTTTTTTCCCCTTTACACAACAATTGGCGCAAAGACAAAAGGGGACAAATAACTTACAAAAAAATAATTCTGGTTCATTTTTTTAACGTCTGTCTTGTCCACTCCACAAAATTTAAGGTCAACGGTAATGACCTTGTCCCTCGTAAAAATATTTTTCTTGGAAATCAAGGACAAAAAAGTTGACAAAAATTTATTTTAATTAATCATGTATTGACCAATGATGGTCATAAATGTAAAATGTAAATTAAGATGAAGAGAGGAGAGGAGGGGGCTGTTTTTTTAATTGTGATTGTGGTGTGAGAATATTAATCACAATATTCTTATCTCGCTCTCGCTTTTGGCGGTATTTATTGACTATGCCAATTAATTTCAATTAAAAAAATGAGCAACAAAATGCGCAAATTATTTTTCTAACTACGTCAAATCAAATTAAATTATTTTTCAAGGACGCCATTTGTAAATTTTTTTTCATTTAGAGACAAGAATTTAAACTTGTTTTTCTAAAATTAAAATTAAGAGAGAAATTTGATACTCCAGATATCAAAAAAATTGTTCTATTTAATGCAAAAGGAAATTGTATCTGTATTTAGCTAATGGTGTTGAACAATGTTGACATAAAATAGATAAATATTTATTTATTTTTGAGAGAGAGAAATTATAAAAGAGAGATCATCACAAAAACTTTAGTTCCCATTGGGCACACTCAAAGTTTTATCTAAAAAAGAAAAGAAACTCTTTTAACAACAAACAAAAGCCCCAAAGACAAGGAAACTGGAGATGAATTTGGGAGTGCGTGAGAGAGAGAGAGAGACGGGGGAGGAATGAAAACTAATGAAAGAACAAACAAAAAAAAAATAACATGGACAATCTTTGATTGGCTGGAGAATAAGGGAGATGCTCTAATGTTCTACCTTTTGTCTCGAGTCTTAATTGCAACTTTTGGTCCAGCTTTTCTCTTTCTTTTTTGGTCAATTAAAATTTACAAAATTTCTAGTATTTTTTTTTGTTTTGTACACTCTTGTCCAATTGTGTGTTTTTTTCAAAAAATATTTTTTTCTACATTTTCCCGTTTCTCCTGTCCATTTTTCAGACAAAAGAAATTTTTTTTGCAAAAAAATATCCCTAAATTCAAGAAAGAGTGAGGACAAAAAAAATTTCCAAGAATTTTGGGATTTCTTTCCCTTTCCATTTTTACAGAAAAGGGCCATACATTTTTTTTTGTTGAGGCTTGAAAATGGTCATTTTAAGGGGTCTCAAAATTTGACAAAAAAAAAAATTCAAGGGTCTCTCTCTTTCACTGTCAAGTGTACAAAATTCCACGTTTTTTTGTTAAAACTGGAAAAAATGTCCAGTAAAATAACCGGGAAATAATTTCAGAGGTGAAAACGGACAAAAAAAGAGAAGGGACTGGACTGATAAAAAATTCTGTGAATAGTTAATTATGATAATAATGTTTAATTACAGAGTAACAACAACTCCATTTTAGTCACCTAAATTATAACTATCTTACTTCCACTTCCTTTCTAACCCACATTGTATTGTACACCTAGTCTAGTTATGAAAGAAGGGGAGGAGGGAAGTGGGTTCATTTCCCTTGTAATATTTTTCACGTTAGGAAAATATACATGCTCAATATTTTTTCATCGTGTCAGTCCTCCTGTCCACGGATTGGCTGTTAAATAACCTCACGCCACCTCTCTCTCTCTCCCTCTCTCTCTCTCTCTCTCTCTCTCTCTCTCTTCCATTAAATCATATGATCAAGACAAATGAGAATTATCAAGTCAATTAACTTTATTTTATTTAAATTATTTTCATATTCACAAAATTCATTACAAAAAATCCAAGACAAGACAAAAATCGAGTTTTGTCTATTACAAAATTTATTTTTTCTAAATTTGCACAGCTCTAACTCCCAAGCCATGTGCTTTTTTTATTGTAAAAAGTAGGCAATGCCAATAGCTCCGGCTAAAGAGAATTAAATGGGAATTAAGGTAGTTGTGCATTAAATGATGGATTGTATTACATTTTTTCTACAAAGGCCAGTTTTTTTTAAATTGCATTCTCTCGACTTGAAAATGCAACACAAGTTCAAGGGGGAAATGGCTCACTGTAGTTGTAAATTGTAAAATGTTTTTTTTTCAGAGACGAATTGAAAAAGATTTGGATTACAATTTTAAATTTCAATGGTTCTTTCAAAAAAAAACTCCATTGAAATTGGGTGACGAAAAAGAAAAGAAGGAACAAATAAAGAAAAACATTTTGATATAAAAAGGTTACAATTTTGAACAATCACAAAAATTCAACACGGCCACATGTTTTTTTTCTTTCTTTTTTTTGAGGGGTTGGGGTTGGGTTGAGTTGAGACCGTCATTTCAATTTTACAAAGAATTTATTTTTCATCAATGAAAAATAAATTCTGATTTACATTCACCACCTTGAGGTTTTTTTGTACTTGAGCGAATACTAGAGCTGCCTTAGAAAATTCTAGTAGTAGTTGTTGTAACACAAAAAGGTTCAAGATGGAGGTCGCGGCTCTTTTTATGGGGGCTAGTAACCTTTTGTGTTTGTCTACAAAAGTTAAATACATGAAAAAAAAATTTGTTTGATGAGAGCAACTCTATTAACTTTACAAACATTTATTGTAGTACCGTACACCATGTTTTTTACCTGTTGATTGAACATGGGGAGGGGGGAATCTAGGAGGGATTTTTTATAATTACTGATTGTGTTTCTCTTGTAAAAATTTGTGTGACTGTATGATCTTTATTTCTCTCTCTCTCTCTCTTTGTAGCCGGCGCCAGTCTGAGTTAAATTAGTAGGGGTACACCAACGGAATTTTTTAATTTTAAACAACTTATCCAACTTGTTCTAAATTATTTTGTTATTCTTTTGAACAAAGAGAATTACAAAAGGCAAAAAAAAGGTAAAAGGAGGTCGGGACTCTGTAAATCATACTAAAATTTGATAAATGGCGTTCAACTTTTTTATTTTATTTATTATTTTGAAGATTTTTTTCTTCTTTTTTTCTCTTCTTTTCTCATTTTGCATTCCAACCCGTATTTTTTTTTACTAGTACCCGTATAAATTACAGGTAATTTTATTCCCTCTTTTTTTTAAATTAAATTGTCAACATGATAATCACAATTAAGAATATATTCTGGATTTTATTTTATTTAGCTACAATTTTTTTTCTAAATCAAAATAAACTAAAATAATTAAACTAGAAATTATTTTTCAAAATAATTTAAAATATTTTCATATAAAATTGAGGTTAAATTTTGTTCCAGATTAAATTAATTCAAAAAGAGTAATCTTTATACATACAAAACTGTAACAAAAAAGTTTGAGAGAGGAGGAGTGGGGGGGAGGAAAGGATGAAAATGAGGAAGGAATACAAAAAATCCCGGGAGGACGTTCCTCGTTGATTAATGCATACCTGAGTTCTCTTCCTCTCCCCCCAAAAAAACAAGCCCGTTGTATCTGTACAACAGACAAAAGATAACAAACTTTCTTTGAGAGTTCGATTTGAGACTTTGAGCTCCCTCAAAAAAAACCCCAGGGATTCCCTTTATTCTCTAACCAAAAAAACAAAAAAAAGAGAGACTCAAGTCTCCTCACTCCTCAGCATTCTAAGTATGAGGAGACCACATGGACTTTTATTGTAAACAAGCCTTTCAAAAATTTAAAACTAGAAAGTGAGTTACATTGTGTTGTGTCCATTGACAAAAAAGAAAGGGGGGGATACACTCAAAGATAAAGAATCTCAGTTAAATTGTCAAGAGCCAATAGGAAGTCTTGTATATTTACAGTAAAGTGGGTGGTTAATGATAATTCTTAGTAAGTTGATCCTTAAGATAATTTAATGTAATAATAAAAGTCAAAAAGGTTAAGCCAACTTAATTGCATAATCTCCAAAACAATTCATTCTCTACCTGTAGAGTAAAGTAAAAAAAAAATCTCTTTATTTTTTTAAAGAGTCATAATTCCATCTTTAATGAACCCATTATTCTCCACTTAAATAATTAATGAGCCCACTACACAACAAACTTGTACAGGGCACAGGCCAACTGTACAAGGTGCGGAGATGAGGGGCGTGTTTGGAGTCAGCTCTGGAGTTACTCGTTTTTTTGTTTATTAAAAAAAGAGCTTGATAATTATAATGATGAAGAGGAAATATTTTTTTGTGGAATTATTATTTAATAAAGTCTCTTCCTAATCTTCCATTTTGTAATGTTATCCCTATTGTCAATAGCAAGAGCCATGGCTTGTGCTTGTGTCTCTCCAAAGAGAGAGAGAGAGATTCGGATGAAATCAAGTGGACATGAACCCCCTCGTGGAGAGACCCATTGTCAGTTAGAGAGAGAGAGAGAGAGAGCCAGGAGGGTCTTGTTTTCAAAAAAAAATGGTGGGGAGTTTGAGAATGAGAAGGGAAGAAAATGATTTTTAGTTGGGTACCACCCGTGTGGTTGATGGAGTGGACGTTGGAGATTACATTCAATTTCTATACATGCCCATACTACCGTGTACTCCATGTCATAGCCATGCACACACAAGCAAGACTTATGGTTAATAATACCCAAACCTTTTTTCTCCTACTTCTTTTTTGAAGGGGAGGGTGATGGTCGCGTCATCACATTCTCAATGTTTTCCATATAAAAAGGACAATAGTCGACGAGGGGAGAAATTTTTTTTTTCTCTCCCTATAATGGACACAACATCCATGATGACATGTGGCTCTAATCTAATCCAATGTACTGTGACGAGCCACTACCCCTCCCGAACTCCCCGACTCCCGGACTTTCCAGTTTTTGAACGAGAAAGGGAGAGAAGGGGAATTGTCCAAAAAGGCAAAAAACTTGTAACAATTAGGACAGGACAAACGTCCACCATGACCGTCACAAAAAGTTTTGTTCACTTTGTTGTCCAAATTCTCATGTAATTTATATGCACCCTCTCTCCTTTTCTGGACGTTTTTCAAAGTCTTCCCAAATTTCAAAAGTTTTTTTTTGAGGAAAATCTTTTGATGAATTCGTGGTTCAATTGCCAATGCTAAGGATTTAAGATTACGTTTTTTTTCGTCTCTTTTACTTTGAAAAAGACAATTTTTTACCAATTGGCTTCACATTGAGGATCTTTTTTGGGGATGTGGGGGGTAGAGAGAAGAGAGAAAGGCTGATCAAGTCCCACTAAACTCTATAAGCTCAAAGCTCAATTTTATTTCAATTTCCCCTCCCCTATAAATTCCTTCCTTTTTAGGGTGAGTCTCTCTTTTTTTCATGATTTTACTTGTTCTTTCTCTCTCTCTTATCAGCCCTCACACTCTACCACACACATTGCCATTCCCTGCTTGCCCATTTGTCTGTTTTTTTCTCTCTCTCCCTCATATCAAAAATGTCCACACTTTTTGCCTCCATTTCTCACAGAGATTTTTTTTCTGTCTATTTTTCTCGTACATTTCAAGTGGGTGCGTCATCTCAACACCATCTCTCTGTCTCTTAATTTATGACCATCAATGTCATTTTTATTTACAAAAACATTTTCTCTAAATTATTATCGAGTCATTTGCACATGTCATCACGTGTGAGCTTCACTTGAGTCATTTTTTGGGTTTCTTATTTTTCTATGGCTTCCACACACCAAGCCAAACCAAAAGGTAAAATTCTCAAGACAAAAAGAAAAAGAGAAAGCCCAAAATTTGAAAATGATTCCCCTAAAATTTAAAATAAATTGTGTACAAAATAAATAAACACAAAATGTCAAAAAGTTTAGACACATTGTCATGCGGCATGTCCCCATAATTAAATTAAAAAAGTCACGTGACTCTAAATGGAGGATTGAATGAGCTAATTGATGTAGAAGGAGAGGGAGGGTTATGTATTGTCCCAATACCAACAAAAATATAATTTTGATGACAGTGACAATGACAAGAATCTTGTTTTCTCCAGTCATCTTCTCAGAGTCTGTACAAAATAAGTTGGCATGATTCCACAGTAATCTTGAGAGAGAGAGAGATGAATTTTCCTTTTGTTCTCCCCAAGACTTCCATCTTCATTCAACCCCTCTCAATTCTTCATCCATTCAACCTCTCCCAATAGAAGATCACCAGAGAGAGAAAGCCAGAAAGAGGGGGATTGGAAAATGCAAGGCAATTTTGGGAAATGAATACAGACAGAGAGAGAGAAAGAGAGAGAGAGAGAGAAAATGTTTGGGATTTGAATTAATTTGATGGTAAAGTTTGTTTTGTATTGGATTTAGAGGACCAAGGGATTTTCCATGGCTTTTGTCAAATAGTCTAAAATGTGCTCTCGTGATAGTCAACTAAAACATTTCTATCAAACCTCCATTATTTAACATTTACTACCCCCCCTCTCCTCAGATAAGACACACAAAACCCCGAAAAAAAACAAAACCCTCTACATTTCCCTCCCAGCTTGTAAATGTCAATAAAGAAGAGACAATGACACTGACAAGAGAAAGGGAGAAAGTACACATTATTTTACTCAACAAATTCTAAACTTGTCCTTTATTTAAACACTGTAAATTTGCCAATTGTCAATTTAACCTCCCACCATAATCATTCCATCCACAATTTCTCGAGACAAAAAGGAGAAAGTTTTTTAGAGGGGAAAAATCAAAGGGATAAAAATAATGAGCTCACTTAAAATATTTTGACATGTGTAGAGTCACTAGTCAGTGTATTTTTATAGTATTAAGCCCCCCCCCCCACTTTCGCCCCACCCCTCCCCCCTCCCTCAATAAATAAATCATGTGCTTCCTCTAATACTAAGTAAACTTTATTTTTTGACTCCGCTCCGCTTCCCTCTAAATGTCAAAGGGTTAGAAAGTTGGGTCACAAAAAAATGGGGAAAGTATACTTTTATTTATAAGGAAAGTAAGGAGATATTTATAAGGAGGGGGAGAGGAGGAAAGTGAGAGGCTCAAGGGAGGCTATAGATAATGTACAAGACAACATTGAAGAGAGAGAGATACAATTCCCTTTTAGTTTCTTCTTTCGTCTCACTCACTGCACATCTTCCCCATCTCAAGATCCACATCCCAGGGAGATACACTTTCACTTTCTAAAAGAGAAAGGATGACAATTTTCTATACCTCAAAGCGTATCAAGTGACCATAGTCTCTCTCTCTCTCTTTGTTGAACTTGGGACCATGACTTTCACTATCCATTTTTTGTCTAATTAACAAGAATGCAACTTGCATAGAAAGTGGGGACAAGGATAATTTTCTCTGCACAATTTTCTTTTTAGAATAATTCGCTGCAATGGCTTCCCAGAGAAAGTGAGAGACATGGAGAATAGGAAAAGGGGACTTTGGAGATGGAAAGAATAGGAAAAGCTGGGGGCTATCGATCTGTCGCAAATTTTCTGGTTCCCTCCCTCACATAAAACTCCCTCTGCGTACACACACACACACACACAGAGAAAGTACACAAAGATTGACTTGAATTTAAACAACTTTTCCCTTCATCAAAACCAAACTCTCCCTTGTTTTTATTTAACAAGGCACTCTCCTACATTTTCAAACCACTGACAATGACAAGGCATTTTTTATGACTCTTTTTTTCAAGCGACACCCACGTCAACGTCGTCTGGTCAAAAATTGGGGGCTTTCTCTTGCCTGAGAAGGAGGATTTTTGTGACTCAGAGCCATAACAATAGAGATAATGGGACAGGAGAACGTTAGAACGGGGGAATCTGTTGACTTTCCCTTTTTTGTCCAAGGGTCCTCATCCCATTTTTATAGGACTTGGCTCTTCCCCATTGGCTCTTGACTCAAGTATGTGTGTGATATGACGTCATCTTTATAATTTTGGAGAACGTGCATTCCCCACAACTTTTTTTCTTTAATGGTAAACTTTCTCTCTTGAAAAAGAGTCAACTTTTTTCACCTTGAAAATTTCATTTATTTTTTTTCAAAAATTAATCTTCCACGCTCTCCTGCTCCTCCACTTTCACCCCCCAAAAAAGTTCAACCTCAATTTTTCAGTGTAGCTGAGCTGTGCTGTGTAGTCCGGAAGGGCAAGTTAAAAATAATAAAGTTTAATGCCCCGTGTAGATTTTTTAAAAACAATTTTTTTTTTCAATATTTCATGAATATGGCTATCAATTTCATTGAATGTAGCAAACTACGAAAACTTCCTCTTCTTTTTTTTAACAAGAGAGGTTGGCTTTGACTTTACAAGTTTTTGTCTGCCTTGGTTTTGGCCATGACACCCATTCAATTTCCCTCGAATGAAAGATGGCAATGATAAGTTATGGAAGAGAGGGAGAAAGAAAAAAAGCGGGTTTTAAAAACCCGGGCTCTTCATTCCAAACCCTCCTTCGTACACAGAGCAAAAGAGAGAGAGGGAGAAAATAAGGAGAATGGGTAGACGTCTTTCATTGTTCATTGGCTCGAGATGTGGAACTGCATCTGAAGGATGAAATGCAATGGAGAGGGGGGGGGGGAGAAAATACATGGCAAAAAATGGGAATGGGTAGCTGTGTGTTAAGGGTTTATTTTCACCCAGGCTTTCTTTGCATAAGCCTCAAGGGCAGGGAGGGATGGTGAGGCGCGTGTGGAGGAGAGAAAAAAATAGAAAAGTTTATGTTTCCGGCCCAGTGAGTAGCTCAATATCGGGGCTATGATCTATGAAGACGGCGGGAAGAAAAGAAGAAGGATGATGATGATGCGTCCGCACAAATTCTGGCAATACTCCGCACCATCGAGAGAGGAGAGGGAGACTGCCAGTTTTCTCCAGGAAAAAAAGAAATCCGTTGCCAAGGGAAAGTACACAAAAAATAGGGACTACAACTAGATCAAGATGATACTAGATGCCTCCGTCTTCCCACTTTCTCCCGCATCCCAAAAATTTGTGTGTAGAAAACGGACTAACGGATAAAGATTTTCCCAGCCACGCATTCTCTCTTTTCTCTTTTGCTCTTTCACTTTCACTTGGGATGACATGAGACCACCCATACTCAGAAAATATTTTTACAATTAATTTTTCTTATGTAAATTCACTCCACAATATTTAATTTAAATATTTTTCTCATTTAAAATTATCACTGAGATGAGTCAAAGTCATCCCATTTCCGTTTTGCGTTTGGCAATGTAATGACAAAAGAGAAAGCTGTGAGGAAATGGCGAGAGTGGGGGGAGATTGAGCCTTGTGGTGTCATTACTAATCAATTAAATTAAAATGGAGATAGAGTACAAGTAAGAGTATTTTACTCTCTAAATTATCTACAAGGGATTCCTTTCCCTAGACTTTCTCCATATTTTATAATACAATTTTCCCTTTCTCCATTTTACATTTTACTCAACGCATATTTTGTCAATTATGAAGGGAAAGTCTAGTCTCCTTTTTTTATTGTACAGAAATTTTTTTATCCTGTTCATTTTGACAACTCCAACTTTCACTCAATTTTTTTTTCATTACTTTCTCTCTAGTTCTACCTTCTCACATTACACAAAGGAAAAGGGGAATGTAAATTTGGGGGACATGGAGTTTATTTGCGAAAGTGAAAGTTTAATGCTTTTTACATATTCCTCCCTTTTCTATTGACTTTACATTGATCCCGATATTTATTTGAACCACTTTTTAAAGTAAATTTAAATCAAAAAAAGGTTCAGTTAAGAAAGAAAGCACGGGTTAAAAATTTATTTTAAAAATTTCTCTTTTTAAAATAAATTGAAACATTTACAAATAAATTTCCCAATTCATCTCCTGAATTGACAAAATTGTTAGAAAGAAAAAAAAGAGAAAGAAAACAAGGATCTATAGAAATTTATACAATGAGAAAAAAAGAGAAAGAGAAAAAAAGTCTGTAAATTCAAAAAAAGACTTTCTCTTCCTTTCTCGTTGGATCGTTGGATTTTCATGGTGGCCAGAATAAAAAGAATAGGTGACAATTAGGGAATAAAATAAGAGGAGAGAGAAAGTACATAAAAAAAGGACTTTCTTTTTTTCCCAAAATACCCAGAAAAGAGTAAATCAGGCCATGCTTTTCTCTCATGAGCTGGCCATGGCCAGGGAGGGCTTGATCTTCGTATTGACAAAAGAGACGAAGGGGTTCATTGGCAAGGCTCTGTTCGTTCGTGCTCATTGAGGAAAATGGGGGAGGGGGCGGGGAAGCCATTATATCCACCGATAGGGAAAGAAAGCCCAAACAGAATTGCCTCACACAAATACACAACGAGAGAGAGTAAGAGAAGATCAAGAAGAAAGAGAAAGTGGGGACTTGAAGAATAAAAGGACAAGGATGTCGAGATGGAAAGCTGGGTAAGCGTGACGTGAGGCTTTTCACTAATCGGAAATAAGAATTCATGCTTGTGACTCAGGTATACATCCCACGTTATATTTTATATCACACTAAAACATGGCCAACCATCCCAACATGAAAGACAAGAGAAATAAAAAAATGAGATGCGGATCCCACAATTTCTACCCGGGTAGTACAACTAGCAGAAACACAGTCCTGGCTTCTTTTCACTAGGGGAAAAGTACGAGGACTCATTTCTATGCCGAGCAATCCCTTCTCGATTTTAACTCGCGATGGATGAATAACTAAGATACGGGGAGGAATAGGAAATGGAGATGAATATGAATTGAAAATCTTCAGACATTCTCCACACAAAAAAAAGAGAAAGAAAAATCCTGATTCTAACATCTTTCCCTCATCTTCCCATTTTTTTGTACTTTCTCCAATAGAAAAAGTTTTATACAAGCCAATTTCATTTCTATTTTATCAATTCTTGAACCATCCCAATTTCTTTCTCTCTTTTTTTCTGTCTAATGAAAAAAAAGAGTAAATAAGACTCCAGTTGAATATTTAAATTTATCCTTGACCCCCTTTTTAATTGGAGAAATTGGAGAAAGTTTGGGACTTGGGAAGTCAAACCGAATTCGTCATTATCCGCCATGCAGATTTTGTCAATTTATTGCTTTCCCGGAGAAATTTTGAGATTCATTCATCAACTCTTGTCTCTTCCTTTGAATTTAAACTGGAGACTTGTGCTTTCTCGGGGTCTCGGGGATTTTACCGTGGTCACATGAATATTAACGAGATTAGACGAGTCAAGTGTACATACATTAACAGAAGACAAGGATGTCTGAGGGTTTGAATTGACAAGATTTTTTTAATCCATATAAAATTATACGAGAAAATGTGAAAGCATGTTTCAACTTTGTGTGATAAAGAAAGAAAAAAAGTGAAAAATAGGGTCTATTAGTCTTTATAAATGAAGAGAAAGCAAATTATAGTAGAGAAATATATACATAAAAAAAACTTATTTGTTAGGTCTCAAATATATTCAAATGGGAGAAAGGCATTATTTCTATTCATCTTATTCTCTCCCCTCGTTGTCATAGAATCGTCAAGAGAAAGTCCTTTTTTTCTTTTCTTTTTTTCAAAAGAAAAAAAAGAAGAATATTTTTTAAGCATCTCCTTTCAACTCAAGCTTTAGACTTTGTACACTGAAGATATGAATGGATCCCACGTGATTGTAAAGTCAAAAATATCAAATATATAAAAAAAACCCATGGAAATATGAACACACTAAGGCTTGTGAAAGTCAACTTTTTCTTTCTTTTTTTTGGTGAAAAGAAGAGAGAGCTAAGTGAAGTGAAAGTCTGGGGATTTTTTTTCATCATTTTTTTCTCTTCACCATCATCACCAACTCTCTCTTTCTCTAGTCATGATGGAGAATACGGGGACCGTTAAAAGCTTTTACTTTCCTTCGTCAATGTTGAATGCCTGATTCTCTCTGTGTGTCTGTCTGTTCTCTGTAGAGAGAGAAAGTCAGTCACAACATGTTTTGACTGGAGCGTTATGGCGTTAAGCCCAAAAAAGCTGGGAAAAAAACTGGAGGGGAGTTCCAGCTCCAGCTTCACTATCTCCATTTTTCCCTCTCCCAAAAAAGGGAAAAGCTACTACTTTCACTCTCACTCTCACTCTGTGCGTGTGGATTTGGTAATGTAGCCACTATAAATTTAGGAACGACGGTGAACTCTGAAACTTTCTCTTCTTCTTTTTTCATTTCTCCATCTTGTCAAATTATTGGAAAAGGTCAATGGTGCGACGTGAGAGCTCATCAGTTTTTTTTTGCTTTCACTGAATATATAGAAAATATAGATCATTTTTTTGAATCCTCCAGTTCCCGCCGTGGGAGAGTCAGAGTTACACTTGTAGAGTCAAAAATAAATTTTTTTTATATGTACAGACTACACACCTCCAGTTGTTTTAGGGATGCTCCAGTTGTCCATGAAAAGCATTTACTGGAACTGTCTAAAAACAAAGTTGATGGGTATAGTTGTACTTTGACTCTCTGGAGAAAGGAAGAGAAAAGCTTGGGTTGGTATTTTTTTGTTTATGGGATCATCCTTTTCTTTCTCCCGTCTTGTTCATCTCTAGAGATTTCATCTGTGGCAAGAGAGAGAGAGGCAAGAGACAGAGTTAAAGTTGTGCATGAGCAAACAAACGAGTAAGTGAAATGGAAGGGACCCACCCAAACTTTTCTTCACTTTCTCTTTTCTTTTTTTACAGTAAAGGATTTATTTATGATGGGCTGTTGAAAGCCTCTTCCTTGACTACCCCACAAACTACCTTCATACTTTTACTTTCTCTCCACACAAAAAAACCGCCACGTTTAATTGTCTTGAAATTTTTCTATTACTTTTTTTGTTTCATGGAATGTCACTTTTTTTTAAAAAAAAAGATTCACCAGACAAAAGTGAAAGCTGACAGGCACCACTCAAGCGTTTCTGTAGTTTGGGGAGACAAGGAAAATTGAATGGAACTTGATAGTCTTAAATTGAATCAATTTTTTCGAGAAAATTTTCTCCCAAAAAAAAATCATTTTCACACATGACGTCACTCTAGAAAATTTCTCCGCAGGATTAAGAAATCTTGACGACACTCGTCAAATTATTATTCCATGAGGATGGTCTCTTTATAGGAAAGGGGAATTTAGTCATTTTTTTCGTTTAAAAATTGGAGAAAGTGGAGAAAGTACCACTTAAAATATTTCCAAGGGCACCACCAGCCTCATCTTTTTCCTCACGAGGACAGTGGCGGCAGTCATGTGGTCCGTCGGGTTTGTGTGAACAAGTTCAAGTGAAATCAAATGAGAAGACTTTCTCTTTCTTCACAAAAAAAAGAGAAAGGCCATGTCACGTAGCTCTAAATGCTGTACAAGGCTAAAATAGTTTTTTTGGGGGGGGGGGGGTGTACGATACAAAAATACAAGTATTTTTTGGCATTGCGGGGATGGTGATGGTTCAATTCTTTTCTTGACTGGTTCTCATTCTTTTGAATTCTTCAATTGAAGAAATGGAGAAGTTCCAAGACGTGAGCAGTTTACCTTTTTTTCTCTCTGAATTGGATTCAGGGAGTGTGATGTTGAAATAAGACACCATCGTTTCATCTTAGAAAGCAAGAGAGAGAAAGTAGAAAAACCTCCAATATCCCAATCCACGTTCCATCATCAACCCTCCCTTCCCAATGCATTCAAAGAGAGAGAGAAATGGCACTCAGTATCAGAGTGAAAGTAGAAACTTTCTTTCTTGAGCGGAAATGGCTCCATGTAGACAAGAAAAATGAGATTCAATTTGATTTCTTCATTTTTTATATCCTTCTGATTTTTTTTTCAAACTATTTTTTAAAAAATATATGTACATACATTATCGTCCCTCCAAAACTTTCTCTTTTTCTAAAAAAATAAAAATTGACGTTTTGATGTCTATCTCATTTTTACTTTCTCCATGTCAATCGACCGTGCTAAACCGTTTTTTTGAGGATTGCTTTCAAGCGAGATTTTTTTTTAAGTTGGAGAAAGTGTTGATTGAACTCTGTCTCCTCTTCTTTTTAGGAAGAGAGAGGGAGGGGGGGACAATAATAATTTTTAAAGCAAAGCAACAACTTTCTTAAGAGAAAGTTTGAAAAAATTATTTTTCAACTTTTTTTTTGTCAAACTAAAACCACAGTCAGTTCATTCTGTGAAAAAAAAGTCTTTTACTTTCTTTGTCGTTAGTGACGGGGATGAGTTTAGAGAAAAGGTGGATTTGAAATAGAAGACTTTCTCTTTTTTTTAGATTGAACAGGAAAAAACAAACTTTCTCTCTTCATCTTCTCCTTTTTTGTTTGTCTCTCTCTCTTGGAAAAACCCCATTAAAATTACATGTGTACAATTCTCCACTGTCAACTTTCTTTTTTTGGGCAGCTCAATTTCAAAATTTTTTGTGACTAGTTTAAAAGACAAAAAACTTTTCATTTTTTTAAAAAAAAAGAAAGGAGAATCTCACAAGAAGTGAATACTTTCACCGGATTGGCATTGGCGGTAGAGTTGACCTGCGTAATATATTAATGGTAATAATATTATACATGTATCTCAGTAAAAAAAAAACTTTTTGGCACAAGCTCCTTTCCCCATATCTTTCTCCGAGAGAGAGAAAGTGTGTGAACATGGGAAAGACTTTGCTCATTCGTTCTGCTACATTTTCACCAAGGATTTGGTGACACTCACATTTCTCCTCTGTCACCCAACGACTTTCTCTTGTAGAGAAAGTGTGGCTGTGGCTTAAGAAGAAGAGAAAAAAAGGGAAGGGATGTGATCTGACTTGAGTGTCTCAAAGAAGGAGGTTGAATGTAGATTCCAACTGGACCGTAAAAGCAATCCAACGAGTGAGAATGATGACTCGAATCCCTTATACTTTCTCTCTCTCCAACTTTCCCTCTAGGAAAGTTGCCACACTTTCTCTGCTCTTTTTTTTGGATAAACGAATTCTTTTGGTGTGAATTTTAGAGAGAAAGTCTTGTAGTAATGTATAATGTTGTAAAATAGGAATTCTCTGTACGATTTAAGTAGCCCACTTTCCCCATTTCTTTTGGCACGTCCCCCTTGTAATTCTAATGGGACTTTCACTCACCATTATCTCTCTCACCAAAAAAAGGGTTTGGGTCCAGCTCAAAAAAGGGCATTGAATAAAAATGATGAGCTCCATTTTATCTATTGAAAAAAAAGAGAAAGGAGAGCTGTCATTTTGGGGTAGTCATGGCAAGAGAGAAAACAAGAGAAAGTAAATGATGATGTGATGAAAAACTATTTTCAATAGGTGACACGTCCCAATCATCAGCCAGTGTGTGTGTGTGTGTCTCCTTAATGGAGTTGTGTATCACTTTCTCTTTTTTTCTGTCCTTTTCAAAAAAAAAGAATTAGACAGATCATCCTCTCATATCTCCCACTACAACCCATTCCTCATCCCAACTTTCCCCATACTTTCCCTTTTGAGAAAAAAATACACATTATCATGTACACATTTTTTTTGATGACGGAATCCAGTTTTGGAAAGCAAGACACGCTCTAAGATGGATGATCCTCCTTTTTCCCTTTGAAGATTGTATTGACGTAGATTATGAAATTTTCTGTCTCGTTTTTTTTCTATAGAAAACGACAGTAAATAAATATAAAAACCATTAAATATTACAAATAAATTACTCCATCTTTTTTTTCTCTACAAAAGGAGGATTATGGTTAATGGAGGAAATGGCCAACTGATTTTTTTTCTCATTGAAATTATTTTTCCTCTATAAAATGAACAAATAAGCTTTTTTTTGAACAAGTTTTCTTCCCTTTTCTAGTAAAGAAAGCAGTGAAAGTTTTATATGAAAAGAGAATAGAAATAAAGAGAGATTAGGATTAGAGAAAGTGTGTCATATGCGACGATACAAAAGATTTTTTTTCTTTTTTTTACAACAAAAATTAACCAGTCAGTTTTCCACAAGTTACTTTCACTTATTTATATTTTTGAAAAAAATTCTTTTAAATAATTTAAAATAAATAATAATTTTCAAACTTTTGAAAATTTATTTTCACTTTCATGTCGACTCTCGACTGTACTGGACATTTCCCTTGTAACTTTGTCTGTGTGTGTGGACGATTAAGAATATTTATGGAGGGAAAGGAGGCTAAAAAAAGCCAACTTTTTTTATGGCACGTCCTCGACTTTCCCTTCTAAAAGACCAGCAAGAGAGAGAGAGAGAGAGAGAGGGAGAGTGAGAAGATGTGTGTCCTCATATAAACACAGAGTTTTCTCCAAACATTTCATTTAACGCTTTTGGCTTTCACTTTATCTCAACATTCATAAAACTTGGGGAGGGACCCAAGCCAAAGCCAGAGCCAGAGCGCTGTGGAATGGGCTAATAAGAACTAGGATAGTTTTAACTAATACAAACTTTCTCTCCCTAGAATTTCAAAAGAGAAAGTAATAATGTTTTCATAGCTCATACATCTGCCCCTAGACAAAAGGAAATTATGGGAATGGCTAAAAACTACTTAAACGAGATTTAAATTATAGGGAAAGTCAAACTCGAAAATATTTTGTATAAAATTTTAAATCAACTCCCCAAAAAAATTTGTATCCTCCTCCCCTTCCCTTCATTTCCGCCAGTTTTCCATTTCCTATTCAATTCTCCTTTAACATTGATACGAAATTCAACTAGGGTTTTGCAATTGTGGGGAAGAAAGTACTTTTATTGGCCTTGAGGGCAAGGAAATGAATTTCCAGAGAGAAATCTTTCTCTATAAATATGTGGGCTTTATGTCTACAATCTTTTTTAAAATGAACTTTCCCTTTTCCTTTCTGCTCTACATTTTTTAGAAATTTCAAATTTAGGAGGGGGGCATCGGCATCATGTAAAAAAAATAAATTCCATTTAAAAACACAAAAAGAGAAAGTCTACAAAAGATTATTTTCCTCACAATTAGAATAAAAAAAGCTGCAAGTGTAAAGGAGGTGAAATAACATGATAATATTATTGAATTGTGAGAGAAAGTCAATGTGTCTCTTCCTCCTTTTTTTAAAAAAAGAGAGAAAGTCACAAGAAAAAGCTTCTAGACTAACTCTAGTCAACACTTGAGAAAAAATGGAGAAAGCTTAGTTGTCTACACAAAGACTGGCATAATATTTGTGGGGCGGGACGGAGTGGGAATAAATGAAAAATATTTATCATTTAAATTTTCAATGTTTCCATTCACATAAAAAAAACTTTTCTCCCGTCAACTCTCTCCAAAATTGAATAAAGGGAGAAAGCCAATTGAGAGAGTGTATAAAATCGTATTATTATTAAACGAACATTTTTTATGTACACAAAAGAAAGGAGAGGGGGTCTCAAATGTGACTATTTCATCTGGGGAGGGGGGCTCTCAAATGTTTGCCTTGTGGTAAATTTATTCCTCGAAAAATTTTCGAGGGGTAGTGTAATCTCATGTGTAAGTCTCTGAGCTTGAGGATGGTGTCCCATTTTTTATGTATTTCTAATAATAATGTTATCATATCCCCATTTTTTTTTATCCTCGACTTTCTCTTTCCATTCCAATTTTTTCCTCTTGACTTGCACCCCTTTTTTCCCGCCCTTTTTTGTAAATAATTTCCATTGTTCGTTATAAATTCTCCATTTTGAGAAATTCCTTTTATATTTGTGACTCCTCGGCTCTTGAGAATGGAGAAAGGGCTAATAAGAAAATAATGAAAGGATTTTAGCCCAAGTGGAAAGTAGAATATTACCAGCCACTTGGCTTTCTCTTTTTAAGAGATACAAATGAGACTGGCAATGTCATGTTCAGGCTCTAAAAACTTTCTCTCTCTCTCTGCCATATTTTCAAGTGCTCTCTTCTTATATCTCAAGAAGAGAAAGCAAAAAAAAGGAGCAAACCAGTTAGAGTAAAATGGAGACTGTTCTTAATGACAAAATACCTTGGCCAAATAAAAAATAGAAAAGAGGTTGGCCATTTTGTTAAAATATGGCCACAACAAAAAAAGTGAATAAGAAATTTTCCTCAATTTTGTTAAAAGCATTACAAGATTACATTTCATTTGTGGAAATGGAGAAAAAGCCAAGAGAGAAAGACTTTCTATTCATAAGTCACGCTTATTCTAATTACTTTCATTCTTAACTATTTTAGGGACAAAAAACTTGAGACCTCTGTAGCTCTAGGCGTCGGCGTTTTAATTAAAATTAACTGACAAAATACTTTCTAAATATGAAAACCCCTCATGAAAAATGCCTCAAGGTGACTTAAAAAAAATGTTTTGTATTGTCAAAAATATTAAAAATTCATTTTTTACAATGTCCAAAAATAATTTTTCCAAAAAGGACATGAATTTTTATGACAGAATTCTCAAGATTTTTTTTATGATGAAGAATCCTTTCTTCAGAGTTGATGAGATTTGATTTGGCTGAGGGGGGATTGTGGATAGGGGAGAAAGTAGTGAGTAGTTTTTTGTATTATGTCAGCTTATCTTTTGGAAAGAAGGGGGAAAAAGTCTTTTCTAATGTCACTAATGCAACATGGGTCTGGCAGTCTCCCCATTTGAATTTGTGAGAAGGGGAGAAAGAGAAAAAAATGGGAGGAAATGGCAAGAAAAGAATGAGAATTGATTGCCTTATTAAGTCTCCCTTCCCCTCCCTTCAAAATGTACATTTCCTTGGGGAATTTGTCCCTTGTCCTAAAATATTTTTTTAAAAATATTATGCAATCTACACTCCATAAGATAAGTTGTGGAGAAAGTCGATGTTTATTTTTGAAAAAAAAGAGAGTGAAATGTTTTTAAATTGAGTGACAAAGACATAAAATAAATGTTATTCCTATTTTCTCCCACTCCCCTTTGTATTTAATCCCTTGAAAAAAAAGATTACTCGTACCTTTCTCTCCCTTTATGTAAATTTTTGGGATTTTATTTTTCTACTCGAGACTTTATTTTCTCCCCTTTCCCCCATTTTCACTTTACAATAGAATTGGAAAAGGGGGAGATTTTGAAGCAGATGTTTTGGATCTAAAAAATAACAGTTCTGAATCATTGAATCATCATTGTCATTAAATCATGAAGGGGGAGAAAGCTTGATCATGTCTAGAGAGAGAGAGAGGAAAAAAATTTGACTGCGAGTCTTTTAAAATTCTCACTTTTTGTGAATAATCTTCTTGTCAATGAAAAAAAACAAGGATAAAAAAACTGTTGTTGAATAATTTACTTTCTCTTGTAAAAATCCCCTAGAAAATTCTTTTCTATTTTTCATAAACTTGTACAAATTTTTTATGTACAAATTTCAAATGCCAAAAAAGTCATTTTCTATTTAATTTCAAAGGAGAAAATGCAAAGAAAAAAAAGAAAAACTTGTGTAGAAACGTTGATGAATATGGAGAGAGTTGGGAAGGATAAATTTAGATCAGAAAAATATTTTACAATTGATCCAGCTGGCGTCCATCAAGAGAAAAAAAATCCACTTTCTCTATTTGACGATTCTTTCACGTCTCAGGGAGAAATCCGGGTTGCATGGGTTTCTCTAATGTGCATTGACATTGTCGTTTTCGTTCTTATACCTTTAGGACTATATTGAGAGTGTAGGTATTTTATGGGGGTTCTATATTTTTCACATCATGCCTCAAAAAACTTTCTCTCCCGGTGATCCCCTTTGACTTGTTGTGGGGAATCTGTCTGTTTCCCTGGTGAGAGATGGAGACGGCAATAAGAATTTTTTTGGGGGAGTGAGACGTCTGATGAGAATTCTTTGTAGTCCAGAGCGTACGTACAAGGTACCAAATAGATGGGACGTGAATTTTTGGGGAGTTATGTGCCCTTAAAAAAATACTTTCTCCTTTCTCTCTCCACACACATGTTCCCTCCATTAATACAGAAGGAGGAAGGCATAGCTCAAAAAAAAATATTTGAATAAAAATATTTTCTACCTATAATCTTTTTATATGCGAGGTCTCCATCTCCATCATAACAAATTTCTCTTTGTGTTGTCTAACCCTCCCTCAATTTTTATTTTTTCCTTCTTTTTTATGAATCTCATCGTGCTCCCGAGCATATAAAAATTGGGGAATGTCCTTCATCCGCCATTTTATGATTTTATGATCCCCAATTTATTTTATCTCTCTCTTTCCCTCCTAAAAATATTTAATTGCCCGGGACGTTTTTTTGAAAATGACAAATCAATACAATTATTTTTTATCCTTTCACGTGACTTTCACTTTATTTTTTAAATTGAGCCAGAAATTTTTTTCCAAACAAGTGACTTGAAAAAAAATAGATTGCAAATGGAAAAATGATACACGTGATTTACAAAGCTTGTTTTTTTTCACGGAGAAAGTAGAGTGAAAAATTCCATATGGCGTGGCGGTGGCAGGATAATCAAAAAAAGAGAGAGAAAGCGACCACAATTTCCATGTAGCCCTTGACTCGGTGAATAAAGAAAGCCGAGGGTAATGTGCCTGCATAATCAGGGCACTAGTTTTCTCGATAGTGAAAGTACAATTTTTCGTGACACTCACTTTCACTTTTACTCCAAGTAGTAAAAAAGACTTTCTATAGAGAGAGAGAGAGAGAGAGAGAGAGAGAGGAAGGAGGCCATAAAGTATGAACCAATGTTTTATTTTGTGCCCTCTAGCACTGAGAACATCTCCCGGAATTTTAGATAGCGGGTAGTCATATACTACCCGCCAGTGTAATTATGTAAGACTCTTGCTTTCCCCCGGATGATGATGTACAGACTGCATGCACCAGACTATTCATCTTGACACAGAGATAAACTTTCCCTATAAGGACTTTTCCCCTTCATGAGAGAAAGGGAGAGAGGGGATGTGTACATTTTTTGGGAGAAAATGGGTCATAGTAAATCGAAGGGGCATTTATTAGAGAAAGTCAGTCGAGAGGAAAATAAGAGAGGGGAAAGGAGGGGGACATTATTATTTGAGGGAAATTGAGGCAACAGCATCCTTTCTCCGTGAAATGGCCTTTTCCTAAATTAGGTGTCTTCTACACTTACCCTCCCTCCTTCCTTTCTCTTTTCTCCCCTCCCTTTTTTTTACGTCAATCTCCATCCACTGCACTTTCTATTAAATTCTCTCCACCAAAAAAAAATCTTGGCTCTGTCACAAACACCAGCACAGGCACTACGACAATGTCAGTGTCCATTTTTAAATGAAAAAAAAGAGAAAGTAGACACAAGACAATTATTTCCACTTTGACCATTTCCATTTCGAGAAAGTAAACATTTGTCAACTGTACTTGAGGAGAAAAAAAAGTGTAGAGATTATGATTGGGCTGTCATAAAATGAAAGGGAAAATATTTTATTCTCATAAAAATGAAGAGGGTCCTCTTGGAAAATAAATAAATACACAGAACTTTCCCTCAACATGTGTAAAGTTTTTTGAGATAAGAAAAAGGAGACAAGATAAAAAAAGGGGGAGAAACTCGGAGAGATGAGTTTTGAATACGAGATGACGATCATGTGACTTCCGTTGTCTCTCTCCCTCTGTCTGTGGCTATGAGATGGGAATATGAAGCTAAATCATTATATATTACTCCCATGCTTTTCCCTCCTCTCTTTTTGGTCTCGCTCCCTTGCTTTTACATTGTCCTTTGTGTCTACGCACAACATTTTTTTTATATACTTTCCCCATGGATCCTAACAACCCAGAATCACTGGGGTAGTCGTGGAGAACTTAAATTCAAAATCGTGACTTTCTCCCCCTCACTCCGCCATCATTACAATAAAAATACATTTTTGTGGTTTTCACTTTCATATTATTTACCAAAAAAAAATTTCATTTTGGTCTTGTCTTTCACTCCTTTCTCTTTTTTCTGCACTGGTCAGTGTAGTGTCAGTTGATGTTGAAGAGTTGGAGAAAATAATTTAGAAAGTTTTTTTTTGTAGAAAAAAATTAAAGTGAAAGCAATTGGGATAAAAGTCAGATTTTTGTGAAGGTGAGGAAAAGGAGAGAGAGAGAAAGTGAGGCCGAGTTTAATTTAATACCAACTTTTTTTTCTTCAAATGTCGACTCTTGACTCTCCTGTCTTTTTTTTCACTTTAGAGAAAGTCTCCCTTACTTTCTAACTGCCTCTCTCTCTCTTTCTGGAGAAAGAGAAAAAGGGGATGTTGGAGAAAGTGAGCAAATAGAAGGAGACGGGATGGAAGAGTCGGTGGAAAAGTCTTGTGGAAATAATGTAATTTATCTCTGTAATGCAACACTGCTTTGGTTTCTCATTCCAAATGCTGTCTCTACCAGAGAGAGAGAGAGAGAGAGAGAGAAAGAAGATAGAAAGGCAAGTGGAGAGTTAAAGTGACTCAAAAGACAGAACAAGATTGAAATTCTAAAGATGAGCTCCTTCTGCTTTCTCCTCTTCCTCTTTCTCCTCATCCCCCCACGTGACTTTGTCTTTAAAAGTCATGGTCCACAGTTCAAATGGAGAAACCCAGTCTTCATAATGTTAGAACGTTATATCTAATATGCTTTCACTTTTTTCTTGGAAAAAAAGAAAGGGGAAAGTAAAGAGCGGGAATGTAACGTTGAAAAAAAATGACTGGGACGACACCCGCTCAATGGTTTCTCGTCAATTTAATTGGACATGGTTTTTCTTTCTCTTAAAGTCCATCCTCTCACTTTCTTTTTTTACTGAAGAGAAAGCTCTCTTCTTTTTTGATGTATATGATGAAAGGCAATGCTTTATGACCAATGATTTTCTATTATAAATAGAAAGAAGAGTAAAAAAGATAATAAAGTTTTTTTTGTATGTAATCAAATGAGACTCTTACTTTCTCTTGAATTAACTAACATTGTCAAACTTTTACCTTTTTCATCAAAATGACTTTTACATAAAGAGAAAACGAAGGTGGAGTTACATAAAATAGAAAATGAAGGTGGAGTTTAATTTAATGTCAGTTAAATTTTAATAATTGACATTTAATTTTAATTTTAAATTCCAAAATAATTTTTTAAAATAATATTTGTTATTTTTAAAAAGTTATTTAATTTAGTTTGATATTATTTAAAGTTTAAATTTATTACAAAAATAAGTAAAGAGAAAGTAAAAAAAGAGAAAAGAGATTGAAAGTTGATATCGATTTCTGAGAAAGACTTTCTTGTTTTTTTTCATCCTCAATTTATTTCCTATACGACAATCTTCTCCTATTGATTTTCAGGGGGCAGCCACTTTCACTCTGACTTTTACTTTTTACTATCCCCCAAAAAAAGCTTTAACCTTAAGAGTTATCCAGGCTTTCTCTTTTTTTTGTCTAAAAAATGGAGAAAAGTACAAAGGAGTGGCCAATTGTCTTTTCACTTTGACAATTTTTTAAACCTTTTGAACCCCATCCCAGTTCTAGAGCATGTTTTAATTTTTTAATCATGTTTAAAAAATAATTAAAATTAAATTTATGAGAGTGATAAATGAAAATGGAGTTGCTTTCACACACTAAAAATAAATTTATTTTCTTTAATGGCAGAGTTAAAGAGAGAAAGCACTACCAAATGGCTAAACTTTTTTTGACTAAAGATTCGCCATTACCCCCATTGACTCCCGCCCCCCTCTTCAATTGGAGGGGAGGGGAAAGTTGACAATGGATCTTTATGGCCTGGGGCCATAAAAAAATAAAGAAACAAATGCCATAGATCACTCCCCCTCCCCCTCCTTTCTCTTTGATTTCATTATTCCATCACAAGATCCTCCTCCTCTTTCTCCTTGAATGAGAAAAAAAAAGAAAAAAAGTTTGAGAATTCTTTTTTTCACCCTTAAAAAAAGAGAAAGGCTTTCCCCTTTTGGGGAGAGAAAGTAGAGAGAATATGCCAGGATTGATTTTGTCTAATGGAGTTTAACTGATGGGGGATGTGAATAAATGTGGCTCTCTCCTTTCTCTTGTCCATGATGTTGGGGGGACCACAGGAGAGGCAGGGAGACACATCGTGGAGCCGTTCAATGGGCCATGGATCTTGCTGCCATTGTACATTGTAGCGCTCCGTTACCCGCCTCATTCGTCTTGGAAAAAACTAGAGAGGAAGTTTGTCCCCGAAAATTTAGAGGGATTTTCCTACAATAGACAAAATGGAGAGAAGCAGGGAACCGTGGGATGAGAAGGAGAAAGTGACAAGATTGTTGGGATGGTGGGAGTGCAAATTTTTAGGGTTTGAAAATTGTAAAAAAATTTTTCAAAAGCCCGGATCCGGATTCCGGATCCATGTTATTTAATGTTTGGACACAATATCCCTGCCTGTCCACTCTATTCAATCATTCTCCCTAATCTGTAGAGCCATGGGCAAAACTCTCTCAACCACAACTCTCATGATTTAGTACATGGAAGAATTTTTTATGTCAAAGTTTAAATTCCATTATCCCGCTTCTTTTTTTTTACTTTTTTTTCTGTGTACATTCCAATTTTACATGGGGAGAGACAAGAGCTTTTGATCTTACTTAGCTGGGGATTTGGAAACGTGCAAATCTAAATGCAAATCTTTTGCTTTCTCTCTCTCTCTCTTGCAAATTCTACAATGTTCTCTTGTCTCTTGTGTAATTCCAAATTCGCGAAAAAAGTTTTGCACATCATTTAATTCTCTCTCTTACTTTCTCTGTGAATGAAAATTCTCGTGTTTTTTAGTGCTCATGTGATAAGTACAGTGTATAAATTTAGAGAGAAATGTTTTCAATAAAAAGAGAAAGTTTTTTTGAATAAAAAATGTTTTTTTTGCAAATATTACAACTCGTAAATTAGTTGTCTAATTACTTGACTAAATTTGATTCCGATAATAAAAAATAGTCAAAATTGACTTTTTTAATGTAAAACTTTCTCTTGTGGAATTAGAGCGGTATAAAAAATAGAGAATTTCAGTAAATTATCTAAAAAAAAACATTTTTTTCTAAAGAAAATTTGCAAAATTAACAAATGATTAATTACTCTTGCTCCAACTAGCAGACAGTGAAAGCTTTCTCCATTTTTTTTTTACAAAATTTAATCTCTCAAGGCACAAATCGTGCCAGAGATCATAATCAAGGTAGTAAATTTTTGTGACCCGGCATTTTTTTCAAAAAAGAGTTGAATTATTGTAAAGTACTTTTTTACTTTCACCCATTAAAGTAAAAAAATGGTTAAAATTCTCAATTGAAAAGGAGAAAAAAAACCCACAAACTTTATTTATAAAGTTGAGGAGAAAGTTGTTCATTTTGAACAACCAAAAGAAATGAAGCAAAATTTTATTCATAAAGTTTGTAAAAAAAATGTACAAAATAAAAAGAGGAGAAAGTTGTACTACACGTTTCAAGTTTGAGAGAGAGACTTGACAAAAGAGAAAAATGTTTTTTCGTTCATGTCGAAACCTTTAAACTTTCCCTCTCTCTCTCTCTGTGTCTCTTAATCATAATTTAAGAGTTTATTTTAAGTTGACAAGGATGGTAAAGGGTGAGAATTGTGTGTGGTTTTGAGATGATCTTTTCTCTTTTTCAAAAGAGAAAGAGATAATTTATGACCAAGAGTTAAAGCCCTCCTTGTTTTCCAAAAAAGTTGATGGTTGATGGAAAGTGAGGCGGGAAGAAAATTGTTGGGACATATTGAAAGCGATTATAATTACGTCCTTTCTCTTTTACTTTCTCTTTTGCGATCAAGAGAGAGAGAGAGAGAGAGTAAATGTCCCTCTTTATGGCCCATGGTTTATTATTCACATGGTGCCTGCCATGAGAGTCTTGTGCATTTAATACTTTAATTAATCAAAGTGTCACCCAAAAAACTTTTTACCCCTCTCCTCCCACACTTTCTCTTAGACTTTCTCCTCGTATAGGCCTTGTATCTCTCTTTTGGGATTGGATATGGGCATAATTGACATGTACACGATACAGGCAACAATTTAACACCCAAAAGTTTATAAACCCTTTCTCTCTCCCTTTTACTTTCTCTCAAGTCTTGAGTCTTGAGGATTTGGGAAATCTCAAAGTGTTGAGATAAAATTTGTAAAATTAAATGCTTTCTCTTTTCCTAGACCTAGTAGCGTCCAATAAAAATCTGGGGGGAAAGTTCCCCCTCCTTTTTTTAAAGCGTTAAAATTTACTGTCTTTTTATTACACTTGTCCATGTACATTTTTAATGGGGAGGGAAGGGGAGAAAGTGGCAATGAATTTAAAGTAATTAAATGTGACTTTCTTGGGGGAAAGTCTCTCTGTGGTTTGTGATTAGAATTTTTGGGATACTTTTCATGTCTCTGGTTTATGTGCCTAAAAAAGGCTCTGCCTTTAAAGAGAAAGTGGAGATGAGGAAAAATTAAGAATCAAGAAATTTTTTTATTTGAATATGAGATGAGGCTTTGCATTTCAAATTTTATAAATTTTTTTCTTGTTTCATTCTCAAAATTTTGGTAAAATGGCTGACCGAGTGAAAAATGAGGGGACATACATGGCACACAAAAAATGGTTAATGAGATAAATCCAAGGGGCGTCTTCTCTCTCTCTCTTGCTTTCTCTAAAGTCATTTTGAATTACAAAAAAAAATTCTACAGCTCGACTTTCTCCATGGCAAATGCTTTCCCTTCTTTTTTTTATATCTTTCAAGTCTCTATAGAGTCATTGTGAATGCCCGCATTGAATTTAAATAATAGCCTTAATTATAGAAATTACTTTTGGGTGACTTTCTTAATTTTTTTTCTTCCTCACTTTCTCCTTATTTTCACAATGAGAAGAGAATAAATTTTCATGATAAATGTTTCCCTTTCTTTACATCATATAAACTTTCTTCTGTCTAATTAGCCATTTCTCCTTCTCAAGGAAATAATTTTAAAATGAAGAAATGCAAAAAAAGACAATGACCTCACACTTTTTATGACAAGTTGGCCAATCATGACATTTTTTTGGTGTTTTTTTTGAGAAAACATTGAATTTTACACCTTTTTCGCTTTCTCTAAAAATAAAGAGATCCATTAGAATGTTGAAGGGGTGAAAAAAAATATTTTTTTATATGTGTCATCATTTTTATGACGTCATTTCATCCATTTTTCAACTCTCTCCCTTTTTTTACAATGATAAAACTTTGCACAAAATATTTTAGACAATTTACAAAAAAAGTTTACCATTTTCTAGAATTTTCTAGAAAATTGTTGAATAGGAGAAAGGAGAAAGCAAGAATATTTTTTTCGGTGTAAATTTATCCCGGGAAACATTTCGAGAATATTTCTATGGTTCATCATTATCCATTGCCATAAGTTTATCATTTTTATTAACATCAAGAAATATTATCCACTTTCTCTTTTTTTCTCAGAGAAAACTGGATCAGATACAACTTTCTCAAAGAGAGTTTCTTCATTTTTTGAAATTTCTAGGATTTTTCAAAAATTGTCAATATTTTTGTCCAAGTTTTGGACCCCCCGTTGAAATTTCAAGGAAAAAAAAAAGATTTTGAGTTTCTTACAATTTTACAACAATTTTTTTCTTGGGATCTCCCCCAGTAGCCTAAAGGTTTTATGACAATAGAGAAAGCAAAAGTAAGGGAGGGGTTATTGAGAATTTGAGTTTTAGAGGCGTCCATCCGGTTCCATTTTTGGGGTTGTTCATGTTCAGAAACATTTTTTGGGGCCAAGAAGAGAAAAAAAGGGATAAAGGAACACGCCATGGGTTGATTGCCGAAAGTGAAGGAGCACGCACAGTTTGATATAAAAGTTTATAGATATTTTTTTTGTGCGTAGAATAGAGTGAAAGTTATACTTTCTATAAAAATACAGAGTCACTTTTCTCAGGCCATTTACTCTCTCCCCTCCCGTCATTCTCGTTAGGGAGGGAGAGAAGAAAAAAAAGCCAATTCTACTGCCAACGTCCATCCCTTTCTTGGCTTTTCTCTTTCTTGTGATTTTGAGAGAGAGAATATTTGATACTTTCACTTTCTCAATTGTAGAAAGTCACCTTTTAATTAGTGTAAATTAAATCAAAATTAATTCTTGGGATTATTTGTCATGTGTACAAGTCCATGAAAGTTGCTTTGAAAAAAAAGTTTTTTTGTGGGAAACGTTCCTTTTTGTACAATATACAAAAAAATAAGGAGAAAGTTTTAGATAAAAGAGAAAACTGGCTGAAAGCCTATTTGGCAGTACAAAATAGAGCTAGAGCTAGCTTTCTTTTTGGAAGTGTGTGCCAAAGAGAGAGATGAAAATGAACTTATCTATTACATATTTTATGCCCCTCTTCAGCTTTCAAAGCCCTAACCATAAAATTTTACTTTCTTTCTCTGTATAAATTTATATACAAAAAAATATATACAGTTTTCTCCTGCTCTCTCTCTCTCTCTCTCTACACTTAATAAAGGTGTAACGTGCCAATTTGAAAGTTTTTTTTTTTCTTTTTTTCCCCCTTGTGACTCCTCAGCCATGTTGTGTACTTTCTCCATTTTTTTGTGTAGTAATGGCCACTTTAATGCTCGAGTCCTAGTCATGAAATGGAGTTAGTTATCATGTTACCAAAAATAAATTGAGTCGTCCCTTTAAAGTCTCTAAAATTGTCGACTTTCTCTTTTTTTTCTTCTTCAAAAAAAAGAAATACAGTCAAGGAGAAGGACTTGCATTTATTTTACAGTCATTTTTTGGGCGGGAAATGGACTGAGGAGACTGATAAGTTTTTTTTGTGTATTTTATTTTTTTGAAAATGAACAACTTTACTTTTCTTGGCACGGGGAATTGAAATTGAGTTGGAGAAAGTAAAAAAATTTATAAAAAAATTCAAGAAAAAAGCTCTTTCCCTATTTTTTACTATTCCTCACCTAAAGGCAAAAGAAAAGAAAGTCGAGTGGAGTGTCCAGTATTTAAAATTGAATTTCAACAACTTTCACTATCTTTCTCTTTTTTTTCAAAAAAAATACACTACAAGTCTCAAATACCAAAGAAGGAGCTTTTCCCCAAAATTCCCGCAAAACTGTCCAACTTTCTCTGTGAATTTCTCAAAAATATTCAAAGTGAGGTGGATTTCAAGGTACATGGAGAGAATAATGGAGAAATATTTTTTAAGGCAACTTTCTCTATATAAAAAAAGGGAAAGGAGAAAATAAAATGTAAATGAGGAGACAGCAATCCTTCATTTTTATGCATGAATAAGAGAAACTGAGAGGGGGGAGAGGAGGGGATGTGGTACAAAGAAAGTCGGAATCACAAGAGATTTTCACCTCTCTCTCTTGCTCTCTCTCTCGAAAAAGAAAGTACAAGATGAACTTTTCAATCCCAAGACCATGGACTTTTTCTAGGAAAAAAGGCCATGGTCTGAGACTTTCTCTCTAGGAATTGACAAGAGAGAAAAGGGGGGGGGCAATACATAATGCATGTTCAATGTTTTTGTTTCTCTCACATTAAACCCCAAGTCTCCCCGATTCGGTGGCAAGTCCACCATCTCAAGTCTCCGAAATTTTATCTCTCGGGTAGATATTTCATATGTAAAATTTCCATTTTACTTATTCATTACATTTCAAGGATGAGACTCTAAAAAATTGAATTTTCTCTCATGTCAACTTTCTCTCTCTTGTTCCCTTTAAAAAGGTCAATATTCTTTACATTTATCAAAAAAGAGAAAAAAAATAATATTTTTACAACTTTCCCTCCCAAAACATTTTCCAATTGCTTTCTCTCCCATGAACAAGAGTTTGTGTTGCTCATGGTCGACCTAGCAAATTCTCACTTTTTTTTAGGAAAGTGAAAGTAAAAGGGATTTTGTTGGCTTAGCTTAGAAACCCCCCATCAACTTGTTTTATTTTTTTTTGTACAAGATAATTCTTTTCTCTATAAAATAAGGAGAAAAGGGGAAAGAGGACAATGAATGATTTTTCAGACTTTCTCTTTCCCACAAAAAAGGGGGGACTTCTCTGGGGGAGTCGGAGTCTCGGAGTCATGGGTTGATAGAGATGGGGTGAAAGTGAAATGGAAACTGCGTGAAAGTCGAGAGAGAGAAATTAGGGAGATGTGTGTGGGGTATTGTCTCATGTGTGTTGATAGAGAAAGGAAGAAAATGTAAATCTTATTTGAACTCTCATGCCTTTTCTTCTTCTCATTCCACTTGCATGCTTTCTCTCTCTCTCTCTCTCTCTCTCTCTCTTCTCCTTTTCCATTTCTATGTCGTGTCAACTCAACCATTTACCATTATTAGACTCCCCCCATTTATTTCGCTCCACGTCCCTCACAATCCCTCTCACAACTCATTCAAAAACTACTTTCTCCATAGAGACAACTTTCTCCTCAATTCCTTTTATTCTCCTAGCAACCCAGCAACAGCTGGTAGGAGAGCTGGACCCTCAAAAAATATTTAAAATTAATTAATTAAATATTTTTTAAAAGTTTTATTTTGTAAAAAATTCTTTTTTTTTAAGTTTTTTAAAGTTAGAGGTCTAAAATTGAAAGGGAGAAATAAATTAAATTAAATGGATCGTCAATACGGATTCAAACTGTACAATCAGAATACAAATGAAGAGAAAAGTGAAAGTACGAGGGGAGTTTCAATTTTAAGTTTTAGTGAAAGCACGGACTTTTCAGATTGCTTTTCTCCCCCTTCTTTTTTTCTCTTGTTCAAAATGAAAGCGAGCCAACGAGTTAATCGGAGAAAAGTTAAATTATTGTTTTTAACCTTTTTTTTACACTAAAAGATATAAACCCCATTTAAATTTTGTGCGTACGTCTAACAACTTTCACCAGGGAAAATATTTATTGGGAATTTTCATCTTTGTAAAATTTAATTTTAGCAAGGGAGAAATATTTATCCTTTTTTGGAGGGAATTGTATTAAAATGGAAGAATTATACTAGAAGAATATTAAATTGTTTTGTAGTTCAGGATTCAGAAGAGAAAGTTGGAGAAAACAGAGAGAAAAACATTTTGGAGAAATTATATTTTATAGTTTTATAGTTTTCATAAATAAAACTTGATGGAAAATTTTATTTACAATTCGGAGAGACTCAACTTTTCGAGTCATTTTTAGCCCCAAAAAATTTATTTTGAGCATTCACTTCATTCCCCTAATGTAAAAGTTTTTGAGACAACTTTATTCTTGTTCCTGTTCTGGGCCGGACATGTTGAAAACTATTTTGACATATTATTTTTTAAATTTAATTTATCAGTAATTAAATCAAAATTATTTAAGTACTCCAACTATTTATTTTCTTAATAAAAAAAGACAATTTTTACAAATTATTTTACTCAATAAAATAATTTTTGTATCATGATGCAATTCTAAAATATTTCGCAATATTGCAAAAAAATAAATTTTTATCTATCGTCTGATGCAATATAAAAAAAATTGGCAGGTAGTGCATTGCACTTTTTTTAATCTCTCAAAAAAATTTTTAAATCCTTGAATATTTTATAGCGTGTCAATTCTCCATCTTGAATTGCAAAAACATGTACATATTTTTAATGTGAAATTGTCTACCAAAGATTTAAATTGGCAAACGATGCAAAAAAGAGCATGAGAAAAATTAAATATTATAAATCGTAAATTATTTTTAAAAAAAGATAACCTACTGGCACGGTCCATGGTCCACTGATAAAAATTAAACATGTGCTCTCTCACTCTCCCTTTTATTCCCCCTTGTCAACTTTTTTTATTCTAATCTCCAAAAAATGAGATCACTGAACTCCCTTTCATTTTTTTCTTGTCCTTCATTTACAAGACTCGTGCAAATTATGAATGAGCATGTTGATCCTAAATTAAAAAACTTTTTTATTTTGGCACAAAAATTCGCAACATTTTCAAAAAACAGTTTATTTTATTAAAAAAATTTCATTTTCCAAAATAAATAAACACAACCAACAACCAACTCTCACTCTCTAATTCTTCATATGCAAAAAAAAAATTGCATGGGAATGGCAGTGGCAGTGGCAGCTGTGGTTAAATAATGGAATTTCACATGAAATTCACATGTAAAAAATTACATAATCTCTCTCCCCCTCCTTCTCTCAATTATAATTACCAAGAAAACAAAAGCAAAAAGTTGTTTTTCTTAACCAAAATAAATTTATTTTGACACGATGCAATTCATTCTCATAAATATTAATTTAAATTTTAAATTTTGTCAAAATAAACTTTAACTTTCTTCAAAAAATAAAATAAAATATAAATAAACATTTATAAAAAAAATAATATAAATAAACATTTTAAAAAAAATTCTAATTTCTGTTAAAATAAATTAAAATTAATTTCTCAGCCTGTCCCTGACGAGATTGTGAAGAGAGGGGGGGGGGAGAACCACGTGGAAATTTTAACATAAAAAGCCCTTTTTACGCCCCCCTCCTCCTCCTGCTCCCATGTAGCAGAATAATTTTCATGTACAAAATTAGAGAGAGAAGGGTCTTGTACAAAATGAGTGGAGTGTTGTAGTGATGAGGAAGATAGGAAGAGAAAATACAATTTGGCCAATTCTGGGGGGAATCATTAACCTCCACAGTAATAATTTTTGCTTGATACCCCTCCCCCTCCTCCCCTCTATTTGGATTGTAGTTGTCTTTATCTGTGTGTACATGAAGGGAGGAGTTTCTCTGTGTACACTCTCAAGTTTTCTTTAGGCTATTGAAAACAATGGGGAAGACGGGGGGGGGGGAGGATGAGGAAGATGAGGGAGATGTGTGTAAAATCCTCCTTGAGGCTTGAGACTTTCTCCTTTAACAAAAAGAAAGAAAAGATAGGGACTTTCATTGTCAACTTATTAAAGAGTTTTTGAACCCCAAAAGTTTGTTGACTGTGTGTGTTGTTTACAGTTAAATTTAGTTTAAAATAATTAAAGTTCATTTAAAAACAAGGGTAAAATTTAAGGGAGTTTTTGGAAGATTTTGAAAATGAAGAAAATTGCCTGGAGGATGAGAGAGAGACCGGGCAAGAGTGCAAGTGTGGCGCAAGTAGAAAATTTAGAGTCTTGGCATTGCGGACATTGTAGTTGTAGAAGTATCTCATCTGTGAGAGGGGAAAGTGGGGGGGGGGGGGTGTTATACATGTTAGGGAAGATGTGCCGTAGTATTCCGAGTGAGACGAAGAGGGGTTCGGTGGATTTACCCGAATGAGAAGACGGGAGGAATTGAGATTGCCTAGTCTCTGACTTTCTCCGTTTTTCCCTTTTCGTCGTCCTGTTCAACTCTCCCTCTCACTCGTCGGGTTCAGTTCAAGTTGAGCTTTACGGGCGTTTTGGGACAAATTTTAGCTGACGAATGTTCCCACTCTGTTAACTTGCTCTCTCTCTCTCTCTTGTTGGTTAAAATCAAATAAGACTTGGTTCTTCTTCTTCTTCTCTCGTATCACTACAAGCCACAGCTTCAGAACCACAGTGAAGTTTTTTTTCTCCCTTTTTTTCTATACCCCCTTAAATTATAGACCACACTACATTACTTTCTCCCAATTGTACCCTTAACGCTCCTCCAATTCTTTTCTCAACACTTTTCATTTTATTTTGGGCCTTTCTTTTAAGAGGACCGTCTACGAGGAGAGAGGCAAAAAAAAGTTTTTTTGGGCTTTTGCTACTTTCCCTGGGATTTTTATATTGGAGGGATGCCCAAGTGTCGTCTAATTTTTTTTCCTTGACTTTCTCAAGAGAAAGGACTCTCTCTGTCTTTAAGGGGCTGTTATAGTTTTGAGTGAAAAAATTAAAGGAAAGTTGTGTGTCACATGACGAAAGGAATAAGTGCAGAAAAAATTAATTGAAGAAAATTATGTGGAGTGTATTATATTTAAAAATAACTTCAATTTAAAAATTGAGGTTTTTTTCAAGAATTGGCTTCAAAATAAAAAGAATTTTGATTGGAAGGGAAGAGTGACTTTGTGGATAAGAAAAATGTTTGAAAAATAGAATTTAAAGTTAATGGTGACAATAATTAAAAAAATTGCAATAAGAAATAAGAGTGAGGATAAAAAAAAATCACCCCGTCTGGTTACTCTCCTCATGGGAAACCCCTCTTGGAAAAAGTTGGGTTGATTATAAACAACAAGTTTTAAATAAATTCCAAACCTTGTTCAACTCTCCCTCTCGTCCACTCTTCCAATGTTCTTTTTGAGTGAGTGTACAGTAGAGGAAAAAATAATTTGAGTGTCTCATAGTGAGTCAATTAAATGACGTACAATTAGTAACTACGTCAATTTATAACTCTCCATTTAATAATTAAACTTCCCCTTCATTTTGGAAATGGAAATGGAAATGATAAGATTTTTCTACTGAAAGCAAGATTGTGAAAATAAACAAAATAATTTTTTCTACATTTAATTTTTAAGTGATTTTAATTAGTAAGAAAAAAAGGCTAGCCTTTTTTTTGAGTAAAAAGTGTAAAATATGAAGTCAATTAGTGTCAATTTGAGTGGTTGTCATTTGTCAAGTGTCAAGGGCAAGTTGAGGGTGACTTGTTTGTTGTCAATTTTACTTATTCTTGTCCTTGAGTCTATTGCCCAACCAGCCCATGCCAATTTTCCCATACATTTTGATCCCATCTTGACCTCTCCAGTAAGTCCTGGACAGACTCCAGTTGAAGGTAAAAATTAATTCCACTTGATTTTTTTTATATTTATTTTTATTCTCTCTTTTAAAAAAATTATAAAGAAAATGGGATACAATTTAATTGTCAATTAAATTTATAAAAATTAATCTCCCCTTCCCCTGCTGAAATTAAATCCCCCAATTAATTGTAAAATTTATATTTTTTTAATGTAAATTTTCCTAATTCTCAAAAGTCACGGAGAAAATTAAAAGTCATTGGAAAAGGCTTAAGAGGGGGGGGGGAGTCTGGAATGGAAAAAAACCGCACGTAAAATAAATTGGGATTAAGTGTCCTATTTAAAATTGACTTTTTGTATTTAATTCCTAAAACTTTTGACTTGTAACAAGCCCTTTCCCCCCACCCCTGGTTAGTATTTAGGCCCCCCTTTTTTGGGAGAGTCTAAAAAATTCTGGAGAAAATTTTTTTTGGCAAATTTATCAAGGGAGTCGTAGAAAGTCGGTTAGATATATTTTTTTTGTGGGGAACAAAAGAAAAATTTAATCGTGTTGGTCTTGGTCTGCTTTCTCTTTTTTTCCTTCAAACTTTCTCTTTTTTTTGATATAGCCCAAAAAAAAGGATGCTAAATATGGCCATCTTTTGTGTGTGTGTGTAGAATATTCCAACAAGAGAAAAGAGTTTTTTGGATTCAAAGAGAGAAAAAAAGAATTTTCCTTGGGCTTTTCTATCCCCGAATCGGGTAGTCTGTAGTTTTGAGAGTCGGAGTCTTTTATTATATTTTTCCATATATTTTTTCATGGCTCTCTCTCTCTCTCTCTCTATCCTTTTTCTATTTATATTCTAATAGACAAGGTAGACGAGAAGGCACAATTTTCTCTTGATCCTTCTCTCTCTCTCTCTCTCTCTCTCTTCCATTTGTCGTCTTGGGGTCTGGAGAAAGTCTTGTGGGCACATTTTAATAACATTTTAATTCTGGAGTATAATATAAAAAAAACTTTCTCTTTTAAAACTTTCTTCTTTGTAATTACACACTCTCTCTCTCTTTCTCTGGATAAAATTTTTTTGGGAGGTCTTATTGCCAATTTTATCCCGTTTTGACCTTTTCCAAAAACTCTTGTTATTATTCATAATATTGTGGTTAAATATTATTTAATCATTTTCTTTAAATATCCAAACCCCCACGGCCCCCGTGTCTCTAGCCAATTTTTTTTTTAAATAAAAAAAAAGTCTTTTGTGTCTACTTTCTCCGCCATTAAATTAAATGGGGAATTTTTTTTTTCCTCAAGTTATTTTAATTTCACTTTTCAGCAGAAAAAAAGAGGAAAATCGTCTGTGTGACCCCAATTTTTTTATGAGGAGAAAGTGAGAGAGAGACTGTTGTAAACTTTATGAATTTTTAATTTTCACCCACTTTTCCCTTTTTTATTTGTCCAAAATTGTTCAATTTATTTTTTAAAAGTATTTTATGTACGTCCAAAAATAAAATTTTAATTTTTCAAATGACCATTTAAATTAGGAGTCACCTTTTATTTTTATCTAAAAATAAATATAAATTTAAACAGGGGGACGAGATTAGACTAAGACTAAAGATGATGAGATATTTTTTTAGAATAATTTATGAAGCAAAACTCCCTCCAAAATTCAAAGGACAAGGAATTAATGGATCTTTTTTTTACATGAGATGAGATGACGAAAGGTTCATAGAGCCACGTGAATAGAAGGTTTAAATATTCTTTGCCCAAAAAAGAGACTGGGCTTTTCCCCACAAAGAGAGAGAGAGAAGGGCCCGTTCCCATTTTGGAGACGGGAGTGACAGGCGGATGGAAAAGCGGGCATTGAATTCAGGTGGTTCACAAGGAAGAGGAAGAGGAGGAGGAGAGCATCTGTACTTTATTGGATTTTGCTGAAACCCATTAGCCCTGAGTGTGAGAGTGTGTATGTTTTTCAAGAGAGAACTCACGTCTTAAGTGAACTCCCTCCATCTCCACCATTTTTTTCCATGCTTCCTTTTGTCCCAAAAAAAATGCTTGACAGTGTAAAAACTATGAAAGTACTCTAGAAAAAAAAGGGAAGAAGAGTTCACAGTTGCGATCCACCATGTCGCCATTGGATTGAGAAGATTGTCATTGTCTCTTTATAGCAACGTCCATTTTCTCCATTTTCCATTCACATCTTTTCTTATCACTCCCCCATTCCCAAAAATTCCTCCAAAGAAACCTCCCAAAAAAAACCTGACTTTTGTTTTCCTCTCTCTCTCTCTCTGTCTCTTTCAAAAGACCCCAGATTTCCTTGCTAAACTGCAAAGTGGATCGTCCAAAATGATCTTCTTTCAGTTCTTCCTCCTTTTGGCAAATTGTCCCCTCTCTCTTTTTTTTAAAACATGAAAATGACCAAATTTCACGTGTCTCTCCATTAAAATGGACAATCTCGGTCAAAATCTTTTTTTTTCCCTTTTTACACAATGGACTCTCTATGTCTCTCTCTCTTCTACGACGTCAAAAATGGAAGTTTTGTAATGATTGACAAAATTTATTTTTAGACTCAATTTTTTTTCATCTCATAAATCATGTCAGAGATGAAATCCCCCCCCCCCCCATTTTTAATGATACGAAATAGACGAGGAAGAGATTGAGAAAAAAAAGTGAACGGCGTAAAAGGGAGGATGATGTGTATTAATTCCTCGAAAAAAATGGCTAATGATGAGTGCAAAAATGTGGAATGGAGTGGCAATGACTTTTAAATCATAATCATCCGTCAACTAGTTTTATATAAAAGTTTGCTAATCTTTAATCTCACTTCCGCAATTTTTTTCCCCCAATGCTTACACTGCAAAAAAAATAGTTGGGGGTTTGGATGGGAAGAAGTGGGACGAGAGAGATGGGGGAGATTGAAATGAGGATGAGGAGTGAAAAAAAAGATAAAATTTTATGGAGAGCACGACTCGAGGAGATGGACGAGGGGAGAGGGAGAGAGACGGTTGATTGATCGACTCTAACTTTTAAAAGAATCTATCACTTGACTCTGCATCTCTCTCCACACTCCATTTTCCCACCCAACAACCCCTCCAATTCACTTGATCCTTCTTCTTCTTCATCTTCCAGATTTCTTGGAGAAAAAAAATATCATCAAAATGACGCAGTTTACTTTTTCAATTCTTTTGATTAACAAAAAAATGTTGACGTGGACATGCTCTTGATTTATTCCCTTTTTTTATTTCTTTGAAAAGAGCGCCTTTTCCAAATTTTTTGTCTCATTATTTAATTAAGTTGAGGTCATCTAAAAAAATACTGTAAATAATTAAATTGACAATTCCAGGACCATTTTATTTTCTGAAATTGAAACTTTAACAAAAAAAAATAAGACAAAAGTTGGGGGATTAGGTGTCGATTTTTAGTTGACAAACTTTTTTTGTCTTTAGACTATGTCTATGTCACCCGGGTTTTAGTTTACTCCCCAAACGTCCTCCTCCCACTCCCCTTTGGGGGGTAGAGTATTGGGAAATAAACAAAAAAAAAGTCGTGGGTGGGATGGGTCATGCTGTTTATTGTTTTGTGTAGTTTTTGCCATAAAAATAAATTTTTATTGTCTCCCCTCTAATCTTTATACTAAAAGTCCCCTTCGTAAAAAAAGAGGGGCCTTTTTTTGGACTCTCATTGGAGTGACACAAATACAAATGGAATTTTTTGGGGGGCTAAGAAAAAAAATGGGACAAGTTGGATTTTGATGAATGTCAAGCCTGTCTCTTTCTCTCTGTGTTCCTGCAAAAAAAATTTTTGTCGTGTTTCATTCCAAAGACAAGAAAAAATAGCCCAAAAAAATATTGTCTTGATTTTTCTCAAAATATTTCATACACATTCTCTCTCACTCTCTCTCTCTAGAATGGAATGTCTTGAAATATTCACCAGAATTGAATTTTTCCCTTTCGTCTCTACTAAAAAAAGTAATCTTGTCGCCATGCTAAAAAGACGAGACGCGCCAAACATTTTTTTTGGAATTATCTTTTCCTCAATCCTCACCATTTTTTCATCTAACAAATTTAAAAATTACAGACAAAAAAATTGTCCTTTATTTTGCAATCCTCATTTTGCAATTTTTAAAAAATGCATCGAAATTGTGCAATATTTTTTTTGCACAACCAAAAAAGGCAACAAAAAAAAAATATTATTTTTATCAAAAATTCTGTCCTTAAATAACCAAAGCAAAAGATTTTTTTTTGGCTTCAAAAAAAAGAGGAAAAAAGAGTAACATATTTTATTCAGAGGGAAGGACAAGAAAAGAGACAAGAAAAAAGGAGGGGGAGGGGGAAGTCTCATGGCGTCAGCATAAAAAAAAGGATTTTTTCAAAAGAAGATAAAGAGAAAAAAAAGTATTTTTTTATTTGGCCATGGTTAACAAAATCCAAAGAGAAGGAAAAGACGACATCAATATTGAGCTCTCTGAGATAAAAAAAAATGCAATATAGAATCCCCCCTCTTTCTCTTGCAAGTGGAGAAAGCATTTCTCGATGATAGAGAAAGTTCCAAAAAAATATTGTATTATTAAGTATTACTCTTTCTCTCTCTCTCTCTCTCTCTAGGAGCGGGTTCAATGTTTTTGAGGGGTTTTGTAAACGGGGGTGAGATTAAAGCTAAGTCGGGAATCGGGATACTTTCTCTTCTTTTCTATCTCTCCTTCATGCTTTCTCCTTTACAATAGAGAAAGTAAATAGAGAGAATTTTATACCAAAAATTTTGCAATTGGCAATGAGCCCCTCTCTCTCTCTCTCTATAGAGACAGAAGAGACAGAGAGAAGAAGAATGAAAAAGGGAAAAAATTGTCCAGTGCGACGGTGCAATACTTTTTTTTGGGAGAGGGGGGGAGATGAAGAGAAGGGGGGGGGAGGAGAAAGATGTAGAAAGGAAAGAGAAATTTTTTGCACAATTTGTTTTCTCCATCTCATCCTTTCTCTTCTATTATTATGTACTTCAAGAGAGTAATAAGAACATATGTAAATTCTCAAAGAGAGACAAATAGCTCGCCCCCTCCCCACTTTCACTCCCCTCTCCTCTACTCTCTTGTGTAGTAAATGGGGAGCCCAGGAAAAAAAACAAGAGAAAAATTCAAAGGGGAAAAGAGACTTTCTTCATATAATTTAGTACAAATGTACACTTTACCCAAAAAAAAAATCCTTGGATCAACTTTAACGTGTGTTGACTCATCTCTCTCTCTCTCTTTGGCTATGCATGAATGAAATAGAGGGGGGGATGGCCTAATTTGATTTGTTCTCTATTGACATGCCTTGATCTCCTCTCTATTTTTCTCCCGAAAAAAAAGTTTAGAGTAAAGATAAAAAATTCAGTTTTGAAATTAGTTACAGAGAAAAAAAAGAGAAAGTAGAGGGAATTTAATTGAAGAATAATTTATTCTAAAACAAGAATATTCTTGTTAAAATATTAAAAGTGGAGAAAGGAGAAAGCAGAGAAAAAATATTTTTGCCATTTTTTGAAAAGAGAAAGGGGGAGTGGGCACTTTGGGGAAAAATAGAAATGACACATTGTGTGAATTTATAGAGAGAAAGAGATGAAAATTTCGCACCATTTTTTTCTCCTACACAGCCCTACGAGAGTCTCTCCAGTTTTCTCCAGGAGAGAGAGAGAGAGGGGAAAGTGGATAGTACAGAGTCGTTGAGTTCAAGAGGATGATTGTGAGAGATGAGAGAATGGGGATTGTGGAAGGAGAGGAAAACTCGGGGTATAATAATAACAATCTAATGTCTGCACACGAGTTTATGTGCCCGCTTTTTACAGCCCCCCCCTCCCCCCCTCCCCCCTCC
>JAQIVZ010001028.1:0-42543 GCA_034700945.1 Arrhopalites spinosus | reverse complement strand
TTTTTTGTATCAACCACGCCTCATACTTTTTTGTATCAACCACGCCTCATACTTTTTTGTATCAACCACGCCTCATATCATACAGACCCGGGTCTGGGTCGGGTGGGTCCACAGACCCGGGTCGTGTGGGCCAAAAAGCGCATCTCTAGTATGTACATACCAGTTGTCCTGATTTGGAGTCTCATTATTATTTGTTACTAGTCTTCTATAAAGTTTGTTTTTTCCTTCTTTATTATTCTTGTAGTTTATTCTCTCTACATTTATACTAACAAAGATATCGAATAGATGAGGATAAAGAATCGATTCCTTCAGAAAAGAATTTTTTTGTTACAGTTACTACTATATAGGTGATAAATAAATAAAATCCTTGCCACAACTGGATTCAATAATATGAGATTCAATAAATGAGATTGATATTTGGGTAAATATGTAAAAATATTTATTACTTTTGCAGTGTCATTTCACCAATTCAAACATGTGAGAAGACGACGTACAATATTATAATATATTTTTTTGTGATCATCACAAAATGTGATGGTGTCAACATACCATGTATATATATGTATATATATCGAATAAAAACATACAAGAATTTGTGTAAAGTGATTCCCGTCCTTTTGTGCATCCGCGTATAACATTTAATATTAAATTTTTTCGATTGACATTTAACGACTTAAATTCGATAAACCTACATACGATATAAGACTACGACTACACTTATTGCAAAATAGTATCACTTCTTTGGTACAATCTATAGAAACGTAGACAAGTGAGTGTCGAGTGAGCCTCACTCCATATGTCCTTTCTTTGATGAAAGAAATGTGGGTCTTACTTTTTCATATTAGCACACAATACAGAGAACCAAGAGACCAGGAGAAAAAGATTTATGATATCAAGTGTATTAAATAACATTTTTTCTTCTTTTTAAAGTGAAAGCTTATTTTAAGGTTCTCAGTCTCCACATATAAAATAACAGTTAAAAGAATAAAAGAAATCCCGACAACATGTGTGTATATATAAAAAAAACTACTACTTTCTCTGTAGGTCAAAGTAAGCATTACAGAGCTGTAAAGTTTTTTCCCAACCTAAACTTTTCTTTTGACTTGACACCATTTCCACTATAGTGGGAAAAAACTCTGACACCATGTTACTTGCCGGCAGAATCATGAGAGACACTGCAATTTCCGCTAATCCTGCTGGAATTTTGGGCCACTTTCCTGCATTATCCCACCACACTGCTGGAGCCACTGTATTAGGAGGAGAAAAAAACACTTTAAAATAGTATGGCTACTTGAAACCAATATTTCAAGCAAAAATTTCGATTCAAAATTTTAATAGCTATACTGTAAGAGTAGGTCAAGTTATGAACAAAAGAACCTCACAAGCATGTCAATTGATATTTGTCCTTTCCACAATAATAAACTAATTATACATAATATGTATTATTAGTTTTATTTTATATAAACAAAAGTATACCTCATAGTTATTATGATACATGCTATATCAGACTTGTGAAATTGAACATTATTTGACATACTCTTTCAGCTAAATTAATGACAATAACACACTTTGCTTAGCTACAATTGTATTGAGCAAGGAGCTTGGAAAATAGCTTGCATCCCCCCTTTCCAAGGCCGATTGAAAAACAACAAACATGGGATCTTTTTCCAATAACCATAGTCTTCCAACCTCTTGAAGCTCTAAATCCATGCTTTCTCCTTTGAAAAAAAACCATATAAAAACAATTGAACCTTCAAGTATTTGGTGAAAGTAGAGGAAGAAAGAGAGAAATAAAATTATAAATTCATATCAAAATATTTTACCTCTGTACACTGGATGTAGCAGATATGCTGCTATAGCCATAGGCGTTAACACGAAAATGTCCTTAATTTTCTCTTTATGTTCAGTAGAAATGTGCTCATGTTTCATCAAATCAAGCCAGGCATTGACAGCATCAGCAATTATAGACGTATCATGTTTTATCTGTTTATACGGATACAAATAATGGCACAATTAAGAAACAATTATTTTGAGATACATTCCACTCAATAATAAAATGGTAATGTAACCCATAATACACCTAACATGGGCTATGCATTACAATGAAAGATATTGTAATAAATGTAGTAGTACTCAAATGTATAAAAATAAATTTCGTTTACGTTTTTTAACGCCTCAGCAAGTTGTGTCAATACAATTAAAAGTTGTTCAACTTTTTTACATAAATCTTGATCTTCCAAAATTGCTTTTACGTCTTCAGGGACAAGAAAAGTCGTAGAAACTTCTCTATACTTCTCATTATTAGTTATGAATGACTGGAGAGACTTCAATTGACTTTTCCAATCCTTATCATTATGATTTGAAACGACGATATGAACGCCATCCAAAGCAGCAATGTTATCAAAATATTCTTGAACACGACACACAGTGTTTATCAAGTCAGGTTGAGCCAACTCTTTACCCAAAACATCAAATTGATCCTTGTAGCACCCGTAAACATGAACATTGGGACGAAACTGCTGGATGTCTGCTCTCACAGCTGTGTCTGTGAGCACTCCAATCAATTTACAATTGTACAACTTTGTAGCACTCTCCATGGAACTGTCCAAAAGTTTTAGACATGTTGTAGGTACCATTTGTGGTGTAGTGTCTTGGGCCGAAATTTCAGTTGCATTTAAAAAGAAAGAACTTTTTCCATTGTGTAAACAATGAATTATTAAGTGATTTTGAGTGTGTCCTTCAGTACTGTTGTCTCCCTTGATTTCGGATATTTTGGACCATCCATACTGAATGAGTGTGACAGATTTGTTCTCAATTTCCTTGGTCATTTTTTGCTGAATTTCTTTTTGTACTTCTGTTAGAATGGAATCACCAACATCCGCAACAGTAGGTGGTGTGAAACTACTTCGAAGCATACTAACAAATTGAATAAATTCTGGATCTTCAACCACATTGAAAGATAAATTTGATCGGAAAATAAATTTTCCAAGTTGAGTGTTCATCATCGAATTCATTTTTTTAGAGTGGATCACAGACGAGGTACTTGTTGGAACTATAATGGAATCAAAAAATTGCAATTTTTAAAATTTAAATTCTATTTCTAATGTGTTTTGAAAACATGGTACATAATAATATTTATATAAGTAAGTAGTCATTATTTTTTAATCACCATCAGACAGTCCAGATGCTCCCCTTACGATATTAGAGCTCATCGTTCCGCACCACATTTCTAAATGTTTCTTCATTTTTATGATGCTCGAGTTGACAACCTTTTGACATTTTATACAGTACCATTTTCCATTCCGCAAGTCAAATTGCTGACGGATGTCCTGAGACTCTTTTAATGTACCGTCATTGGACGCACGAAGGCCAACTTTCCTCAATTCTGCACCTAAGCATAAAATTAAATTCCAAATTATTAGGACAACTGGTGTTTTATATAATATTCATCACTATATTAGCCTTCTTATTGAGCGTAAGGGCTCAAGGTCATATCAGAAACTAATTCATAAATATGTCATTAATGACGTACTGATAAAAGGCGGTGAATTAATACAGGATGTGGCCAAGTGTTGTGTTAACCTATGAAAGAGAAATATAAGTCACACAAAAATTCACTTCATTACATTTGTACAACTGCTACTTACTTTCGTACTTGTCTTATATATTACGATATGAATATGTAAATACAAAGTTTATTATGCGTCTACTAACCGGTGGGCTTTTGAACTGACTCGTTTGGAACATCTTTTACAGTAAAATAATCCGTCTCTTTCTTCGTAGTGTGTCCATACATCAGACTTTAATCTACCACCATGACTTCTTCCAGTTTTATTTTTCTTTTTAACCGGTGGTCGGGGGGTCGGCTTAAAATGATTTACTGATGATTGACTTGCAGACTCATTTGATGACGACTCGTCTGATCTAGGACTATTCGGTTCTACAGGAAATAATTAAATTTATTACACAACTAACACAACTCATATTTTGGCGACACCAACGACTAAATGTAATAGACAACCTATTAAAAATTAAATATTTTACCTGGACAGGTACCGGGTCCTGCAACGGAGTCAAGCTCTTTTGCAATTTTGTATTCAACCAACATTTGACATTTCTCAAAATGTGTTTTCATTCTCCCAGCACGTGGACTCACTGATCGACTACCTAAAAGAGACATTAATATTTTTTACAATTGAGACAATAATGATTTATTCTTTTGCAAATTGGTCAAACTAAGAATTTATCTACGAAAGCTTATAAATTATAAAGTTACTCCAACATACTTATAATATAAGTCTCATATCATATATACTTACAAATAGGGCATAACCAGACTCCATTTTCATACTTAAATAGGGCACGAATCTATTGAAATAAAATAAAAACTGAATTTATGGGAGGGGAACAATCAGTAACTACTATTATTAGTACTCTCCACTAATGATGACAAAATAAATATCGAATAAGTATGTATAAATATGGATTCCACAAGGGTCATACTTTATCCTGATGTCGACCAACTTTCATGGGATTTGACATGTCAGTGTGGTCATCTTCTTGATTAGATTTGACAATTTTACATCTTTTTCCCCCTCCGTCAACCTCAGGCTCATAGTCAGAGTCAGAATGATGAACTTCAACTACAGAAGCGACAGATGAAGTGGACCGAATTTTTTCCTCTCTTTGTTGTGACGATACTGGATACGAAATGGTCGGAGCTGGTCCACTTTCATAATAATGGTCTATTAGATATTAAAAAATTACATGACGCTAACATCAATTAAATATTAATCATTAAAATGTACTAGTTACAGCATCAAGAATACGTACCATTTGAAAAATTTTGAGTAGAATACGGTTGACTCATGTGAGCCACATGAGGAATAAAGTGCTGATGACTTGGATGACCCTGTCCGTACATGGTCACAACACACAAAAATTGACCAGAAACGGAAACAAAATTATCTTGTAATCTTAGTTTTTTTTGAAAATTCTATGGCCGCGTACGATTATTCCGGCAAGCTACGAAATTTTTTAAAAAATTAAAGTTGTTAGAAATAGTATTACGGTATTTTAAATAACTTTGAATATGAGTGAGTTCAAGACACCGACATTAATTCAATTACCTCAGAAAAAGGAAAAAATCTTACCACCTCCCGTTTCAGATACAAAAGAAGATGATACTGTGCCGAATGAAGATTCAAAAGGTAAATAAGTTAAATGCTTTTTTTCTAAAATCCAAAACTTTGCTTTTTTACGCTACTTTGAAAATCAAAATTATATTAATCGAATTCTTACTTAATAGTTAACCCTTCTACTACCGAAAAAGATTCCTCTGAAGTAAAGCAACGTCATGGTCATGAAAAACGGCATATTGACAAGGACAAATATTTGGCAATTTTAGCAACTTTAAAATATAGGGAGCCTTTGGGAGCTGCAGGTAAATAATAATATATAAACAGCTTCATTTGTCAATTTCTAGGAATTGTTTTTATTATAATTGTAAAGTACAATTTGTAATTATGGCACATGTTATTTGCATTTACAGAGGCTGACTCCAGATATAGTCTAGAAGTTTTAAAAACTGGTTCCATTGTAGATCAAGTTTGTTTTAAAGACAAGAGATTTTTCATTGTGGGAAGAATACCAGCATGTGATATTATAGCAGAGAATCCGACCATTTCCCGGATGCATGCAATATTACAATTTATTGATGGAAGTAAATCATCTGAAAAAACCCAAGGGGCTGATGGTGAGGAAGTTGAAACTCAAGTCAGAGAAAAAGGCCTTTATCTTTACGACCTAAACTCAACCCATGGAACCTTTTTGAACAAAAATCGGGTGTATCCTAATAGGTTTGTCCTTGCTACATAATATGTGTTTCTGTCCTTCTTTTGTACACTTCTTAGATTTTTACATCTCTATTAGTTTACAGCATGAAGTATCAAATTATTGCAATAGTAATTTTTTTACATTTATAGGTTTTATCGCCTCCGTGTTGGACATGTGCTCAAGTTTGGTAATTCAAATAGACTTTATGTTGTCGGAGGACCAGAGGAGGATGAGGAAGTAGAAGATGAAAAATCAATTACACAATTACAAAATGAGAGATTAGCAAAGGAATTGGAACGCAAAAAGTTAGCTGAACAAATGGAAGCTTCACCTATTGTTGAAAGAAATGTAGAAGAGGATGGAATTTCTTGGGGAATGCGTAAGTACTGGAAAACAATAAGATTAAATGTTGAATATACAGTCAAATAAATGCAATAGAATCACTGAATTATTTTTCTGATCTTTAGCTGAAGATGCTGAGGAAGAATCTGATTTACAAAATTCTATTAACCCTTTTTCAATTGATTTTGAAACAACGGAGAAGAACTTTGATGATCCCAAGAAAACATTGAGAGGATGGTTTGAAAATGAAGGCTATGACCTGGAGTACAATGTGAGAGAGAAAGCAGTTGGACACTATATCTGCAGGGTTGAGTAAGTGCATTATTTAATTAATTTTCACTCCCTTAATTTTATTTAGAGTGACTCACTGTGTATAAATGTTGAATCCACAATTAATCAATTTATTAAACTTGTTTATTTTCTATAGCTTGCCTCTGGATAGTCCAGATCATACAAAGGTATTTGCAGAGGTTGATGTCAAGGGAAAGAAAAAAGAGGCTGTGCTTCAATGTGCCCTTCAAGCCTGTAAAATGCTAGACAAATTTGGAGTTTTACGAAAATCACACAGCGGTAAGATTTTTTTACTCAAGTTTGAATATATTCGATATATTGTCAATGAATTTTAGTTTTTTTAATTTGCGAACGTTTGTTTTTCATCACTACAGAGAGTAAGCGAAAACGAACAAAAAGAGACTGGGAGGAGCAGGATTATTATTCCAGTGATGAGGATACATTTTTAGATAGGACTGGAACGGTGGAAAAAAAGCGAGAGCAAAGAATGTGGAAGGCTGGGAAAATTCAACAACAAACAGAAACTTACGATTCATTGGTAATTAAAATTATTCTGTTCATAGTGTACTTAACGTTAATACTTTTAAATAGTTTTTAAAAATTCAATCCATGTACAATATTTAATTTTTTCTTGCTTTTTTTATGAAGATGGAGAAGCACCTGAATTTTCAAAAGGAAGTTGATTCCTTGAAACAGAAAATTGAGAAAGCAGAATCAAAGGTTGAGGAAGATGATGAAGTGGACCCTCTTGATGCATTTATGACCGACTTGAAAACGGGTGTTTCAGACTTGAAAAAACTTAAAACAAAACTCCGTGAGGTGACCGCAGAACAAGCCAAAAATAAAAAATTGTTAGACTTTGTGACACCTTCACTTCCCCCTCTTGTAAAGACTACTCAAGAAATTAGTTCAGTTCAAAAAGTTGAGGACAGTGAACCTAGCACTAGTACAAGTGACTCGGCTGCATCTCCACCAAACACTGACAGTAGTTCTTCCATCAAGAAATCCATTGAAAAACCCCTATTCGGTCCAAGGATGCAATTTAAAATCAATTCCACTAAACCTTCCCTACCCATTAGTAAAACCTTTGAAACTGAATCAGGGGAAGTCAAAAACTATTCTAGTGCTCATGTAGAGGATAATGAGGAGGACGAAGACATTGAAGAAAGACATGTTAATAATCCAAATAGTACTGAAAATTCTGATGACACCATTGGTTCAAAACCAAAGAGGAAGAGAATACGACAACAGGTGAAAAAAGAAGTCAAGTTTGATTACGATACAAAAGATCCAAACTATTCTGTCTGGGTCCCACCTGCAGGACAACAAGGAGATGGTCGGACGTCTTTGAATGATAAATTAGGATACTAGGTGATATTTTTCAAGAAAGGTAGTTAAAGTGTATGTTATTAAGTTTATGTTAAATTATTTATGAACCACTTGTATTTTACATACCTAATAATAATTAAGAAAATTAATTATTATATTTTTATTCACATACTAGACATATTATATTCAGTATGAGATGTTGTTTTCAAGATTTTGTTATTGAGCATTAAAATGAAACAAAAATGATAAAACTACATATTACCAATAGTAATTTACTGTTTAAAAAATCGAAAAGTAAGCACTGGCAAAAAATCTAAGAGTTTCAAAGCTTTGTAACATGCAATTACTCAGTATTTACATGACAAATTTAGTCTTTCATATTCTTTTTGGGTAGAATTCAACATTTAGTACTAAAGTACATTTAGTAAGAAAAAATCCATCAGTACATACTTATTACAAATTAATTCATGTTTGTATATTACACAAGTATGCATATATTCATTTTGGAATAGTCACTTTAGCCTCCTCATCTGTCTCGACTCCAATATCTTCATAGAGGTCTTGTTTACTTTTTGGATAGTTTTCCATAATAGTGTCAAACATATCGACACACTTGCGTTTCCGGACACGCCATTCCTTGATGTACTCTTCTCTTTTCTTACGAATTCCCAGCCTTTCTTTGACATCAATTATGACTGTTGTTTCAGAGAGTGCCTTGTGCTTTGCTTCTAAATCGACGAGTTCCTTTGTTATCTGTTACAAAATTAAAGATTTTCATCTTTTAGTTTACAGAATGTAAAAATAATATATACATTTATCTAATGACCTGCTAGTACAAAATATATAATTCAAAGATGACTATGATATGATTAAGCATTTACCTTTGTAACTTGTTCTTGAGCTTCCTCAGTCGTCAAAGTACTCATCAGTCCTTTCAAATGATTTTGAATTTCTTTGATTCCAGTTTCAAACTCTTGTACTTTTTGCTCCTTTTCCTCAATCTGGGTCTGCATTAATCTGAGCTCATCCGGATTCGTCTCCACGAAACTGCTTTGATTTATCAAATACACCTTTTGCTTGCCATACAACTTTTCTCGCACTTTTTCATCCTTAAATAAACAAACAATTCACTTATTTGTGTGCACATTGTACAAGTTGGAGAGGAAAATAATGAAAATGAAAAGTACTTACAGAAACCAAAGAATCAAGGGCCTTTTGAACAGCAGCCTTCCCCAGTTGTAAATTTGCCATAATGTCATTGACACTATAGGGCCGGTTTTGATTCGTTAAATATTGCAGAATTGTGGCTTCTGCAGAATCCTTGTTTTTACTCATTTTGAACAATCAATAATTGGACAAATCAATCTACCTTTGTTATTATTTTCCAGAATTCGGCAGGTTTAAAACTAGATTTTAAAACTGACTTTAACTTCAAATTTACCTCCAACATTTTTTCTATGAACACTCTATGATTTATTTGGCAAAAATAACTGAAAATTCACTGATTTCATTTATTTGCATACATCCCAATTACCACCCTGTTCCGATGAATTTATTGAATTTTTGGTGACAAGAATATTATCGGCTGACTTGTGAAGATGCAGTTATCATAACATGCATATTTCGTATGCATGCTAAGCTAGAAATTAACAGTGAAAAAAGTGAGTACTGAAAATATTCAACACAGCTGTCCATAAATAAAACTTTTAATTTCAATCTACACTGTTTTTGAACTCTGTGTTAAGTAACAATAAATAAATTAAAAATTAAAAATAACAAAATTATCAATCACACAATTGTTCAGTCTACTAAAAAAATAAATTATTACACAAAAAACTGCTAAACTAAACCCGCATCCTTGGCCATACTGTAGAAAATTGAGGAATCTTTTTTAAGTAGACTTTGAGGAGGTTCAAATTCGACAACCTCTCCTTGATTAAGAACCATGACTCTGTATAAAAAGATAGTTATATAAGTTAATTAGTAGTTAATTAGGATTTTTACAATACAAGATTCAATGAATTGATAAAGTACCTATCATAGTCCATGATCGTGTTGAGCCTATGGGCTATTGTTAAGACAGTACACTCTTTGAACTCTGACCTAATGGTTGCTTGAATAAGGTCATCAGTTTCAAGATCAACTGCAGCGGTGGCTTCATCCAGAACCAGAATTTTAGTTTTTCTAAGTAGAGCTCTGGCGAGACAAATTAATTGCCGTTGTCCCACGCTAAGCATAGAATTTTGTGTAAAGACAATGTAAAATTTTTTGTCCTTGTAATTAAAGATAAAATGAATTATACCTAAGATTTTCACCCCCTTCACTTATATCATGATGTAGACCTGCTTGTAGAGTATTCACAAAATCTTTCAAATGGGCAAATTCTAAGGCATGCCAAATTTCGTTGTCTGAATATTTATTAAAGGGATCTAAATTCATGCGCTTTATTTTGCAACAATAAATTAAAAACGTGAAATTAATTCTCATTACTTTTAGATGAGAGAATGAATATTTTGTTTAAACTTCTTCAAAATTACTTACCAAATCTCCGGAGAAGAGTACTGGGTCCTAATAAATTCAAAATTTAATAACAAAGTTATTTAGTCGCTTGAATTTTCAGATGTAAAAGTGTATAAAGTTTACCTGTGGAATGATAGTTAACCTCTCACGAACATCGTGTAGACCAAGTTTAGAAATATTTTGGCCATCAATGGTTATTGACCCTCCTGCCGCCTCCACAATTCGAAACAACGCCAAAGTCAATGAAGATTTACCTGCACCAGTTCTACCCACAATGCCGACCTAAATATAAAATAAAATAATTAACAATCATTTAATTACATAGAGAATAATTTTCTTTTGTAAAACTGTCTACCTTTTCTCTAGCGTCGATTTTACAAGTGACATTTTTCAGTACCAGATCCAATCCTTCACGATAACGAGTTTGATAATTATCAAATTGTACGACGCCATTTTCTGGCCATGCTTTTGGAGGTTTCCGTCCCTCAATCTCCCATGCTGCTTCCTATGAAAAATAAAACAAACAAGTCATAAAATTATCTTTATAAAAAATCTATAAAAATATTTTAAATAACTAATCGTAAGTACACTTACTTGAGCAGTCTCTCCATACTCCTTAATTCTTTCGACAGCAACCACATTGGTTTCTACGTCACTAGTCATTCTATTGAGAAAATTTTGGCCACACAGGAAATTAGGCGTCATCAATTTAATATTATTATGAAAGAAATTGTGGACAATAGTAGAACCATGGATTTTACCTTACTAGCCAATTCAGTGTCTGTGTGATTGACAATGCATAGGATACAGAAAGTCCCACTGATCCAGCATCCGAATCACCAAGTATGGCAAATAATGCTGAGAATAAAATGATCATATTCCCAACTGACTCGAGTCGAATAGCTAACCATCTGAAAAAGTTTTTTTTACACAAGATTGCTTAAGTCACTATTCGTACAGAGATTGTATAGAAAAATATTTTTGTTCACCTGTTAGCAACGATCGATGGATAATAAGCAATTTGATTGTGATCAACAGTCCTTTCAGACTCATGAATGAACTGTTGTTGTCGTTGAAAGGCTCGAATTGTCATTGCCCCGGTCAGTGCTATTTTTGACATAAAATTATCAGTATAGACTTATATTCGACAAGTTTTATTACACAAATCTAAAAAAAACTTTCTCTTACTTTCACCAAAGTGTGAATAAATTGGAGATCTTGAGATGGACTCGAGCCTCTTTAGTTGTCTTGATGTTTTGACATAGAATCTCTAATGAATGAAAAATGTCATTAATTCAGACATTTTACACTGTATTAATAATTCTCAATTTACCTGAACAACATAGTAAATGATGCCAATGGGAACGACTACAACAAGAAACCAGGGACTACTATAACTGATGGCTACCAGCGTACCAATCACATTAAAAAGACAACTAAGCCATGAGCGAAGATTTGCTGGAAAAGTTGAATCTGCAACGTCCACATCCTTTGAAAATCTATTGACAATTCTTCCAATTGGAGTCGAGTCATACCTTTATTTCAAGAAACGAAAATTTTGTATTTTTGCATCAAATTAACATAAAATTAAATAGAATCATCATACCAAGACATGGGACATCGTAATGTATGTGACAACATCTGGGCCTGCAGATATCTGGCTGCTTTGAGACATCCAATAGACAAAATTAAATTCCCTAAAAATATGGAGACAGCTTGTCCCATTCCCAGAGCTCCATAAACGGAAAGATAAGTGTCTCGTTTTTTCGTGTCTGTTGATGGATCCGTGGACCATTGAGACAGCCAAATATTACTATACAAAGCTAATCCTGAAAGTTTTCAAATTGCAATTAAAAATATATTAATCATATCATGATTAGACTTTTTCAAAATTTATTTAATGTAAAATTGATTTACCATTACAAACAATGTAAAATATCATAGAGATAATAGCAAGGTTCCATCCAAGAGAAGTTAGATAATGAGCATAAACGTCTCTTTTGACACTCCCTGTTTCAGCCTTCTCTACTTCGATAAGTTTCTCAGCAGTGGTCATGGCCACGTTGGCTTTCTTATTTTTTAGTGCTTCTTCTTCAGTGAGAGACTGACGACTTTTCTAAAAAAATTAATGTTCTTATGAGTCATTATTAAATTATTAGTGCCAGTATAATAGTAAATGGATAATTCTTCGTCATTTACTTTACTAGCCAATGACCACGCAGACATTCTTCGGTGGACATCTCCCTCACTTTCAGAAATCCTTGAGGATTGTCGAGCCAAAACCTCGGTTCGAGAACCAATGATTTGTTCCAACTTTTGTGCAGTTTCTGAATCAGCTTGCTCTAAGTCGTCAGCCCCTGCATGTTGAATCAAAAAATCTGCAAAAGCTCCCTTCTTTTCTAAAAGTTGATTAAAAGTCCCCGTCTCACTGATGACTCCATTGTTCATAACAATAATGTAGTCCACGTGAGGAAGATACGTAACTCCATGTGTGACTATGACGCGAGTCTTTTGATTTAAAATCCCTTTGGGTCCAATCATTTTGTCAAATAAATGTTTCCCAACATGTGAGTCAACAGCAGAAAGTGGATCATCTAATAAATAAATGTCAGAGTCGGAGTACACCGATCTGGCTAGTGAAATTCTTTGTTTCTGGCCCCCAGAGAGATTAATTCCCTTCTCTCCTATTTCTGTCTTGTCACCGGCACTCAAAATGGCTAGATCCGGTTTAAGAGCACAAACGTCAATGACCCTCTTGTAAGTAGCGGGGTCAAATTTGTTACCAAATAAAATATTATCTCTCAGTGTAGCATTTTGAATCCATGCCTGTTGCGCCACATATGCAATAGAGCCCTTTGTATTGACATCACCACTCTTTTTCTGCATTTCTCCCAAAATGGCTGAGAGCAGTGACGACTTGCCTGACCCCACTGACCCAACAACAGCAACAAGAGAGCCTTTTTTGATATTCATATTAATATTCTTTAATGTTAGTTGGTCATCCCAGCTGAAATTCCCCTTGTCGACTGTAATAACAGACCCTGGTGTCACATCATGTTTGACTGCATCGGGATCAATTTCGTCAGCGTTCATAAATTTATTGACACGTTTTAAACTCACTCCAGCCTAAAAAATATTTAATTGCCAATTAATTTATACATGGTTAAATTTTTAATAATAAAAAGTAGTTACCTCCACTATGAAGACAAGAATATTGGGTAAGATGGACATGGGCATTCGCATTATGTTGAAGAGGCTCAGGGAAACGAAGGCTTTTCTTGAATCGAGTACATTGTCCTCATCAATTAAAACATATGTTGCAAATGTCACCAGTGAGACCAGGAAGGGAGCAATCGTCTAAAGTAAAAGAAAATTTGATGAAATGACCCTCAGAATTATTTTTATCACCATTGTTTTAATTTATGGGTCTAATTAAAATAAAAACTAATTATGAGGTCACCAAATTATAATTATTAGTACCCAAAGTAAAATGGTTGTAGAATTCAAATACGCCAATGTTCTGAGAACACGAAGTTCTCTGTTCCGAATCTCATTAACTTGTTTCTCAAAGGACGGCTCCCAAGCCATCAATTTTAAGACTTTCATGCCCGAGAGAATTTCATTCATTAATTTGACTCGTTGATCCTTGTTCTTCATCTGTTGAATCTGAAGTGTTTTGACTTTATTTGCCATAAAAGCATTGACTGGAATCATGAGTAACATTATTCCGACACCAGCAAATACACTGGCACCCAAAGTATTGTAGAGAAAGTAGAGACTAAGGCCAATTTGAAGGGGGGCAGACCACAACATGTTCTATAAGTCAAATCAAAGTATGTAAGGATCAGAAATATTTAATTGAAATTAAAATTCAATTTTTTGGTAAAAAATATTCACCACATAGGTAGTTAAATCCATGAATCTTTGAGAGTCGACACTCATCAAATTGACAATTTCTCCAAGGGTCGACTCTTTTCTCGCAGCATTGGAAATGATAAGAGACTTTTCAAAAATTGCTCCAATTAAAGCACTTCGAATTCTCATTCCGACTATAAACATTCTCATAAAATATTGGCCCAAAAAGATGGTCTGGAGAAATGCAGTGACGGCTAATAAAAAGGCGTAAAAAAAGCCTCTCCATTCAAATTCTTTGTCACCACTCACGTGATCAATCAATAAACTGAAAAAAATTGACAAGAATTAAATTAAGTAATTCTCATATTGTTATGAAGGGAAGTACTTACTCCAAGATTTGAGGACTTACAAATGTAAGCACATCTTGTAAAAGTTTGAAACCTGTAATGAAAAGTAATAGAGTCACATTATGTATTTTTTAAGAATATTTTCAAAAATAATTAGGTAAGTCACATTCTTAAAATTCTTACCAGCACCAAACAAAAAAATATCCCAATTTGCCTTGCAAATGGCTGGCAGAACACTTGCCATATTCTTTTTGTTTTTCTTTTCCATCTTATCTGATTCGTCTTTGGACAGTGATTTGGTTTTATCTTTATCAGAATTTTGTTGATGTCTGGCATTCCTAAAGCCAGAAAAATAATTACTAATTTATTTTTAAATGACATGAATATTTTACATTGAATAAATTAGTGGACAATTATTAACCATTTTTGGGCTTCCGCCAATGCTGGTTTCCAATATTGATAAAAATTCTTGAGAACAGCAGAAGATTTGTCCTGAGTATTTAAATCCCACAGATCGTCAAATACCAATGGCTTTTTGTAACCGAGATAAGCTGAAAGAGGCAAGACATTTCAGGAAAAATCATTAATTACACAAGTCAATTAATTAACAAACAACTATTTTAATTCTATGATTTTAAAAAAATGTACCAAGTGCCCAAAACCATTGGAAAGTTAAACGAGATGGGAAGGATGCTACGACTTCTGGAGAAATTTTTGGAGATTTCTGTAATTCCAAGGAAAATTATCAATAAATTAACCATCGACATAAAGAAACTCATAAATAATTAATACATTTGCAAATGGCGTTGTCTTTTCAGTTTCTTCCTTCTCATCAGTGACGGATGGACTCGTCCCCTTTTGGGATGAGACCCCATCAGTGAAAAAACTGAAGATGAATTCAAAGACAATCAATGGATATGAAATTTGAAGAATGATGAACCAAAATTTTTCGTGGTCATTGTACTGTAAAAACAAGTTTGAGATTAGGTCCAATTCCTTGTTAAGTACACAGTAAAATAGGCATTACTCACATTATTATACGATAAATTCCGAAGTGAACTCTGATACGCAAAAACTGAACAAATTGTACTCAAAAACCAAAACATGAATTGAATCCCCGAACTGTGAATCCCTTTATTTTTGTTCAGTAGTAAGAGGACAAATGCTAAAATCTATGAAAAAATGTCAAAAATCATTAATTATTTCATGACGCCGCCAGATAGGCCATTAAAATTCAGAATAACAATTTACAAAAGTGCATGCTTTGATGAGATAAGAATATTTATGGGCTGAATAAATCTCAAACGTTTCATCTCCAGTTTTTTTGAAAGAATAGGCAAAATTAAGAATCTCCAAAATGGCTAGTGCCAACACAATGGCTATTTTTGTCACATTAAAAATTGTCCACGGTATCCCCTTTGATTTTGATTTGATCGATCGATTGAGATCAAAGATAGCAAACAACCTAAAAAATGTAAATTCAAATTAATAATCTTTTAATTAATTATCTTTTTGTTCATGGTAAAGACGAGAGGTTGATTTACCACAAAAATCCACATGGAAGCCAAACTAAAACTGTCCTTTCAAAACAAGGAGTAAAGGGTCTTGGAAAGCTATGTGTATTCCATGTCACATTTAAATCCTACAAAAAACAATAAAAATATAAATAATATCTGTACTTTTGCTATAAATTTACCACTAAAATTAATTACCCAAAATGTTGACCCACAAAATTTTTCAAAACCTTCCAATTCAGAATCTGTCATTTTGATTGTATTTTCTCAAAAAACAACCTATAAATTGAGTCACAACTATCAAACTTTTTTTTGGAAATTAGATTGTCTATAAATGTATGAAATTGACAATAATTGTCAATTATAGACAAACAAAAGAAACAACGAGAGTTGTCGACTGGTCGCTGGACCCACAAGGACTAAAATAATAAATTGACGACAGGTCATTTGAAGCATGGTTAATAATTTGGCTGTCATGGGTGGTGGGTTAATGGAATACTTATGAAAACAATTAATCTCTCATGTAGTTTTTTTTAATCAGATGGTCAACATGTCAATCCGTGAGGAGTCGAGTGGAACGTTCTAGGTGTCTAATGTTCTTATCAAACGTTTGGAGGGAGACTCACAACTGATACGGTGGAGTTCTATCAGTGAGGTTAGCCTTGACTTCATCACAACAAAGTCATAATTGAATTTCGAAATGCATTAGCATGGTTCAAGTGTATGTACATAAGTAATAGCTAATCCACTCAGGTATACTGAAAAAAGCCGACACTTGATTTGCCCATCAAAAATATTTTTACCACATGTAAAGTCATTTAGTGGCAAGAACCTTGCTACAAGGTACTCCAATTATTCATGTCATCAAATCAGCCCTCATTAATTGTCCAAATTTGTACATATGTGCAATGTCCTCATTTGCTCACCAATCAACAACAAGAATTTTAATTTTTTGCTTCATCATTATCAACTTTTATTGTGATTCCTCCAGTAATTAAATGTGACGTCACATGGACGTCTCTCTTGTCACATTTTTTCTTGGAGATTAATTCAATGATTAATATAACATGGGATACTTTATCATTTAGTAAATACTGTAAATTATTATTATTTTCAGACTTTTATTCATGGCGAGTAAATTTATGGGGCCGCCTTTCTCTCCAGCAAGAGAAAGTTTTATGCTTTTATGCAGTCAACTAAAAGACTTTGACAAGAATACAAAAATCTTTTGAAAATAAAATAAATTTTTTGACATTATTTTGTCTATAAATTAACAATCAGCATATTCACCAGTTCTTATCTAGTGGAGTTGCGTAATATTGGACTTTATTATGAAAAATAATTAGTCAAAATAGTCTCAACATTTTCAATTTTCATAACGTCTGTTCATTTTCTTTATTGAATCTTAAAGTTGACGTAAGACATTGAGAAGTCATTTTAAATGAGACACGAGTAAGAAAAATAAATAAGTAAATAATCTTAGGAATTTAAATATGTTTTTTAAAAAATTGTTAAATAAGTCATTTAATTATCCTTTAAAAAAATGCGATATTTATCTACATTTTCTAAAGCTAAATCAGATATTTCATCGGTGGATGAGCCTTCAGAAGGATCTATGACTTGAGTTAATGAATAGAAAGACGGCTCTTCAGCAATCACTTCATTTTCCTGTTCACTTTGTGGAGTCTTGTCATCTTGTAGCCAAGGGGTCAGGTCTACCGTAGGAATTGCTGTCGAGTCAGTACAACTTGCGTAAGGATTTCTGTCATAAAATAAAAAACAGTTAGAATTTAATTGAAAAATTAAATGGACTACAGAGTACAGGTACACATACTTTTGTAAATGGGGTGCCAAGAAAATGATGGGTTGAAGAGTCCTGATGGAATCACTAGTGTCACAAATCACCCTCGCCAATGAAGTATTTCGAAGAGCCTTCAATTGTGCCCCAGTAAATTGATCAGGATTCTCAAACCTGTTTTAAATTAAATTAACTGACCATCACTGAAGAAAACTTTTTTATTTCTCAACTAAATTATTCCACTTACCAAAATTTGTCACCTTTCCTCAAATTTCGAAATGTCTGTCCAATAATACAGGCAAATGTGGGACCAATGAGTCCACCTGAAAAAAAGGAGATTGTAGATCTATTTTTTGCCCAATCTAAAAATTTATTTATTTAAAAATTTTGATACCCACCTTTGACGGGGAGCTCAACCATCCCCCCTGGAAATAAGTCGACGTCCCATGGACTTTCGTATACTTTGGAAAACATTTCTGCTTTTTCTAAAAAATTTGCAAAATATATATTTATAGCTAAACAAGAGAAAATGATATATAAAATTGGCTTGTCTATTAAATCTGTAATTTTACCTGGCAAAATCCCGGTCGCCTCTGCAAAATCCTCCCAAGTCTCCAAAGATTTATTATTTAAGAGGGGTTTCATTAAACCACAGGCCTCACGCCATCTCAAATATGGAGGAAGACCATGATCCCGTCCTCTGTGAAAACAGAATAATTAAATTTAATTAAATTGTAATTAAAATAATTGTTAAATATAATGAACAAACCGTTGAATATTAATAGCAGCCAAGTCGAGACCCTAAAAATATTATAAATTATAAATCATAATTGTTTTTTAGATTAAATTTTTTTGACATCATTTTGATTGAACAATATTTAAAATAATTGTATAGTATTCCAAACCTTATGTCCTTGAGTACGAAATAAATGATTTGTGAGTTCCGAAGTTATAAATTCATCACGACGTTGAGCTCTCTGGGAAGACAGTCCCAATGTAAGTCTGTCAACTTCTCCTAAATTGTGGAGATTGGACGGAATCATTAATTCATTACTCAAGTCCACCTCTGAAAAAAAGGTACAAAAATATTTGGAATAAATTTAATTAAAAAAATCAATTTAAATTGAAATCAAATATTTATTTAATTAATTAATTAACTCACTATATGGCATTTCCCTGTGCGCTTCATCACAACGATGGAGATTTGGCTGGACTATAGAATGACAGAGAAATTAAAAAAAATTATACAATATTTAGCTTACTGTATTTAACTTTAATTTTTAAGCATACCTAGAGAGTGTCCAAAGCGAAAGGCTGCGGCTGCAAAGGACGACGGGACAGTGCCATCAATGCTCTCATTGTGTCCCATATAGAACCCTGTCTTTAATAGGCGTAGTCCAAATGCCTAATTGTGTTCCATATCAGTTCAAAAAAGTCAAATTAGTCAATGATCAAACTTGTCCAATCATTTTTCAAAATAAATCTGTACGAAAAATTTCAGCTGAGGTCTGCCATGTCATAAAATTAAATCCCACATGCCCCACAAAAATCAAAGTTGTTTTTTTTACAAAGTACAAAAATTCTGCATCAAATTTTATGAAGCAGATTAAAATAATTAAAAACTTTCTTCTCTCCTTCTTCTTATATCATCCAATTCTACAGCAATAGCAGCCGACGCAAATATTTTTCATACGAAAAAGATAATTTTAATTACAAATTACATTACTTTAATGTCTTCTTTAACGTTAAAATTTGACAGAGTAATTTATGCTAAAAAATTGTTCAATATTTTATACATATAAAAAGAAGTTAACTGACAATTAAAGGTTTATTATTAATTTTCAATAATTTTTAAAGAAGAAGAAAAATAAATAAAAATACTTAAAATATTTTTTGTACAACAAATTCAAGGACTTACAGGAAGGGCGTGCAATTTTTGAAGCTGATGACCTTTATTTACATACACATTAAAGTATATATAAGCCTCGGTACATGATGATGAACACGAGATTCAAGGGATTCAACAAAAATTAAACAATTTTTTGCTTCTAAATTACAAAAATCTACAAAAATAATTTGCTTCTATATCTTGTTTTTTATGACAAAATTCATATTCTTATCCACCATCTACTTTATAATATTGTTTTACAGAGTAAAGTAAAAAAAATCAAATTAAATATTTAATGGAAATTAGTACTAAATTATGCAGAATTATGATGAAGAAGTTATGAAATTATTATTTTTTATTAATTAAATATGACTAGTATAAATTATCAAATATACCCCATGTACAACAATCAAATACACATAAAACAAGATTCAGCAAAATTAAAAAGTTTGTACCTTCGTGACGCTTGGCCCGAGTAGAATTGGAAGGAATTCTGAAAAATTAGTATAATTAGTATTAATTAGCATTTAACGAGTAATTAAGCCGACTTTCTACTTTACATTACTTACAAGTAAATTTGATATGTAATTATTACCTCTGTAACTAATATGTTGTACTTGAGCGATGACAATTTTTCGTGTTTCTTGAAAGACTAACTCCTATAGAAAGAAGAAAAGTTGATTAAATATTAATTGAACATTCTCTTTCAGTGAGAAAATTAAAATTCAGTGCATTTAAGTACCTCACTCCATTGAGGATTGAGTGAGGCTATTTTTTCAGCAATGAGATTATGCTGTCTCAACCACACTGTGTGCATGACAGCTAGACCTGTAAAAGGACCACAATTTAATTAATGTTAATTAACGTAATAGGAGAAATTAATTATAATTAAAAGGTATAAAAATTACCCGGTTGTTCATTGACCCGGGCATCACCCGCCGCAAAGCAGAAGAGTCTGGGAGAGGTGAGAACACATTCACCTTCATGGAAATGTTCAAGTCTACCAAAAATTAATTGTGTATAAATTATAAATGGAAAAAAATTGAACATTATTTTAATTAATTTTTTGAACAATTTATTTATTTACCGAGGAAGAAGAGATTTTCTACTGGGCATGTACGAATACTTTAATTTCCCTTTCTCAAAGAGTCGAAGATGTTTGAGATCTTCATCAGTGGAGCCGTAAATGACGCTTCCATCCAGCCAAGAAGTTAACTAAAATCATCATAAATAAAATTATATAAATTAAACAAGTTTGGAAAATATTTCAAATTAATTACCTAAAATTAAAATTAAAATGTATCAATGGTGAAAAAAATTCAATAGAAGGGACTAGAATCAATTTAAAGATAATATTTATTCTAAATATAAAATTGGTTTTTCGGTGTAACTTGATTGAGTTGTTCTCTTGGTCCAAGGGTACAGTCAGGTCTGAGTATCATAAAGTTGAGTTGAGAAAATAAATTATTAATATTTTTTGTCTGTATAAATATTTATCTTTATATTTTCATATTATTTTATTTTATATTTAAAAAATTTTCTAGATTATTTTACCTGGGCGCAGGTGAGCTACGGATAAATTCCATACAAGTAGAATTGAAAAATTTATCGTCAGCTGGGACTGGAATCGGTAGGCAATCAGGATGACTTAGATTAGCAGGCAATCGACAACATTTAGGAATGGAATGGTTAAAGCTCTAATGGAATATATAATAAGGAAGATGAAAACAATAAAACAAGCCTATTATATATTATATAAAAAATTTCAAAATTAATTTACATTTACTTGTTATTTTATATAAAATAAATTTATATGAATAAGATTACGAATATCCATAAGAATAGAAATAGAGAGGAAAAGATATAAGAGATAAAATTGCAGAGATTATTAAAAAATTCTATTTATTATTCTACTTATATTATCTCTTACACGTGTTTGTGAGGTCGCCGTCAAGTCATGATCCAAAAATTGACCCCACCTTTGAAACACATGGTGGAAATTAATTAATCATAATTTAAAATTTTTAGTGATTAATATTTTTTACGTACTGCATGAGCATAAGAGTCAAAGAGGACGACGGACGACTGACATCTTTATGAACACTCGTTGATATGACACGAGCTGATGGCAAGTCTTTTCCTGTTACAGACTTTCGTATAGTTGAAACGCCTATCAAATTAAATTAAAATAATCAGTTATCTCTCAAATTAAGTTTTAACATCAAAAGTTGATTATGATTTCTTTTTGATTTGTCAAATTGATTATTTTATTCAATTTATATTCACCATCATCATACTCGGGCGGTAGAAATCTAAGAAATAGAACATAAAATTAAACATGTACAATTTAATTTTGGTTCTCTAATTATTTTTCTCTGTGGTCAATTTACCTTGCAAAAGGTTGGAAGGCAGAGCCCCATTGTGGATTAGCCAAGTTATTGCATGTGCCATCCACTGACCTGTATTTATATCCATGTGTTGTGTATGGATGACAAAGTTCTTCAGTTTGTCGTCTACAATTAATAATCAAAAAATTTGCGTGAATAATTATGAAGACCTTATACAGTGTCTAGGCCTTTCTTTAAGTACCCTCAGATTTAGATTTCATGGAAATTTAGTACATACTAAATAAATAGACCCGACAGAAAAGTTAACATATAATTATGATTACTCTTGACCCTGCTAACTGTGAAAATAAATGAATAAAGCCAGTCTGGCAGTCGAAGCAGAATTTAGTGCTTGAAATTTCAAAATTTGTGAATTAGAGATGAATAAATAATTTTTTTGTAGTTGGGTCAATGTGTCCTCAAAACAGGCATCAATGGGAGAGATTATTTCTAAGAAAACGTCTATTTTTACAATTTTGCTCCACACACGAGTTTCAAAGTATTTTGTGTACCCAGTGAACTTGTTCATTTAATACTAAACTGTAATAATAATTCAAGGGTATTTTTATTGGGTAGAAAATTTCTACCGTAGAATGCATGGAAAGTAAAATGCTGTAGGGGAGAGACCTTAGTTCTATTCTAATACAAGGGTTCACAGAGTCAACTAGTCTACAAAGTCACTAATACGCTCATGGCTAAGTGCCTAAGCCCTAAGAGCTATTTCACTACTTTGTAACGGCCTTTAACTGTACATATGTACTCATACAGTAATTCAATTGCATTGACTTGACACGTACTTTGATGGACAATTTGCGTTGAGTTGAAGGGCCGTTTGTCGCAACGACACTTTGGTCAAAGGACTCGCACATCGAATTTTTTCAAACCTGTTTGAACACAAAATTATATTATTTATTTATTATTGAACTACTCCCCTTGCGCTATTACATTATTATGAACTGACAAATTGTCTTTGTGGGTTAACAGATTTTGATTTTGCAATAAGACAGATTAAGATGAAGAAGATAATCTCAAAATTAAGCCACCTGACAATTCTATAATAGAGGTGAATACCTATGGCTTCATACAAATAAATATGAATTAAATATGTACAATTAATTTTTTGATATTTAAATATTATGAAATATTATGTGTCATGCTTTCACCGAGTCGTTAGTATTACGTAAAATAAAGATCATAAAATATGTGACCAATTGAGAAATTAATGAAGGATGCTAAACTACATAAATGGGCAAATTGGAAAAAAATTGAAGGGGGATAGGTGATGACATGAAGTAATAATTTTGACGTTCTTTATAGAACTGACAGTACAAAAGACTAAGAATAAAAAAAGGTTGATTTGTAAAATATTATTATTCATGATTATTGTAATAAGAGTTAACAATTGTTTAATTTGCATTAAATAGTAAGTTAGTAGCTCAAGTGGAGTCGTTTTGAACGAGTATATCATCACATTCATGGGTTCAAATACAAGATAGCCCAGCCAGCAACAACTCGTTATTACATCTGGCTCAAGTTTCAAACCCATCAAAAAAAGAAGAAGAAGCAGAAAAGAAGAAGATTTTCCCCTCCAGACAGACACAAACACACACACATACACACACGCACAACAAACAAATACAAACATCGTCACCTTGATGAGGTCCATAAAAAGTAGTAAAAAGTGGTTGTTACTATGTGGATTTTTTTATTTCGTCGACTGACTTACTGTTCTTTCAGCACGCTCGTTGCTCGTATTGTAGCGTATGCAATTTTTGCTAGGTCCTTTGCTCTTGGGGCCTGTCGATTAATTGCAGCCAAATAAACTGAGGGATGATCCCCACTAAGGACGAGATCTGCAATAAAATATTCCCCATTAATTTTTTTATTGGATCTAGACACTCTGTCCACTCTGTAGACGGACTACTTGAGACTACACACATACACATACATAGTAGTCTACATGTAAATATTATTCCCTATTGTCCAACTAAAAAATCCATCACTTGACACTCACTTGTAGTTTAATTTAATGACCGTAATTACACTCTACATTAATATTCCCATACTAGTTTAAGTTTAATATTATTTTATCTTGAATATTAAAATACTGTCTCCTCTATACCAATCTCCAACTGTTGATTACTAAAAAAAATACTACTCAATTTTTTCGAGTCGTTTTAAATGTACACATAAATATTTTATTTTACTACTTTAGTTGTGAAAACAGATTTTTATATCAAGAAAGAAAAATAATGTAACAAATTATAATGTACAAATATTACTCAATTTTTATGTATTTACGAACCGTCATTAAATATCATCATCATTTTAAGTTTTGGTCAAGTGAGAATAATTTAGCAATCTCTCTCTCTCTCTGTGTTTAAATAAATAAATAGTAATAATACAATGTAATATTAAATATAGGGGTAGTTTATGCCATTTAGTTTTTGAACAAATAAAATAGAAGCAAAAAAAAAATTTGCAAAAACGTTGTAACGGTCCAACTTGCGAAAAAAAGAGAGGAATACTCTCAAAAGTTAATGTAAATAGTCAAGGTGTGCAATTTTGCTTCTTCACGTTCCGTACCCTTTTTTTTGCAAATTGAGACACTATAAAAATATAAAGTATACCTATATATATATATATAAAAGACTTTGTCTGTAATCTTCATTAAATAAGAGAAGAAGAAGCAGACAGGAAAAAATAGGCGGGGGCCTACTTTTTCTTTGACTTTGCAATTTCTTTCATTTTAACACCTACTTAACTGTTGCTACTTTTTTTTGTGTAATACCTACCTACATAATAATATATTCAATCTACTTGTATTGTGAGACGAAGAGAGAGAGAGAGATTCTATTTGAGTATATTATTTATTGAAGTAATGTAGGTTACCAGCATCATTTTTAGCATGTTAAACACTAAACTTTTGCTTTGTATACATACACGACTACTGTATTTATTGACTGTCTAGTGTGTATATGCGTTGTGTCACTGTCTTGTGTGTATATTATGTAGAGAGATAATATGTATCTTTTGTATTTGTCTGAGTGAAAATTTTGTGAAAACTAAACTGTGCTTCTAACGGACTCAATTTACTAGTACAAACCATGAAGAATAGAATAGAATAGAGGGGGAGAGGGGGTTGTATGGGACCTTGGCTATTTTCTCTCTCTCTTACGTTTTTGGTACAGGTCAGGCTCTATGGTTTCAAATAACTCGTTCGCTTCATTAATTCCAGACTCGACAGCCTTTGACACAAAAGCAGCGTAGTGAACCGGAGTGAGCTCATCTCTCAAAAAATTGGTTGAGGATGAGGAAAATGTTGGTATTTTTACAAGGGGCTTAATGTCAAAGAGTGATGATGATGAGACATCATCTCCATCAATTGACACTGCCCTTGTTTGATGAGATGGACTATTTGAAAGTCTGGATGAATTTTTGTAGTCATTATGACGATGATCACTTTGTTGTAGAAGAGTAGAGGAAAGAGAATTTTGAGTCTTTGGATTATAATTTTCAAATTGTAAAGATTTTTCCTTGTACTCTTTGACCTTCCATTGAGACAGTGAGGATGAAACACTTGTAGTTGTAGTAGAGATGAGGATAATGATGATGACAATAAGTTGAGTAAATTTATTAATTTGACTTGTTTTTAGTCTGATCATAAAAACATTGAGAAGATCCAGAGTCATCTCCTTCGTTTTCGCTCAGCTTGTAATGTTGAAATGGCACTCACTGAGCCGAACAGAACACGAGCAGTGACCTAAGAGTACAAAATTAAATACAAAATTATAAAAAAATATATGACAAATTAAAAAACGAGGAGTGGAATAAGGATAAAGGAAAAATTTATCATGATGATTTGTATTATTTTGTACAGTTCAAGTTTTCACAACGTAGTATAACTTGAGAAGTGTGCAAAATATTATTCTAACGATAATCTGTACAAGGAAAAAACTCTAAGAAACACTTGGACGTTCAAGATGATGTCTTGGATATACAGAGAGATGAAAGATGGATAACTGATGAATATTTAGTTGACATTGTTCAAGGATCTAAAACAAAATCTTGACAAAAAAACGAGAGCACACACATGACACTACTTCCAATTCATCAATTGATAAACAATATCACAGGGGAGGAGGAAGAGAATAACAACAATAAAAATAAGGGCAGGAGTCCTACTTGAATAAATCCTTCTTGTTTTTTTATTGTAGGTTGATTAAATTGAAGTCAGAATAAATTCTTCTTTTTGTTTTTTTTATTTTCTTTGAAATAAATCCACAATTTATTCTCATTCTCACACCTTTCCTCACACACATGATAGTAACACGACAGTCACTTGTATTAATTTGCGATTGTCATGCAATGTAAAACTGTTGTATTATTTTGTAGAGAATTTAGGGACAAGACGAGACGCTTATTCAAAGGCTATACAGCTTCCAGTAGTCCAGTAGAAACACGTGAAATCCGTTCACAATTTTTTGACATCACAATAAAAGCACGAGGTTTTCAGGTATTTAAATTAATTAATTTAATATTTTTTATATAAAGTTGAGCACTTTTTAAAAAATGATCCTTCTTGTCTCTTCACTTTACACACAATTATTATTTAGTATACATAATACACAATGATAAATAAAATAAAAATTATACAACATAGTAGGGGGACAGAGATTATGTAATGGGAAAAAAGGATTAAACATTAAATATTTATTTTATTTTTATTTTTTTATAAGCTCACCTGGACGCTAGTATGACTGGGTGGACTTTTAGCGGGCGTTGGATGTGGCGGGTTATTGACTGGATTGGATTGCACAGACGAAGAGTTCCCGGGACGAGCAGACATGATGTCTTGGGAGCTCCTCGAAGTCGACTAACTTCGACAAGTCGACTAACCGATTGACCTCAATTTTGTCTCTTGTTGTGTCAGATGAGAGCGAGTCTGTCCCGTTACACCCCATCTCAAAATACTCATACCGGATACTTGAGAGATCAGTAGGACACGACATATATTCTACCCCTCTCTATAGACACCCCTAAGGCTATCCTTTACCAGACCAGCTCAAACATAAGGTAGGTCATCATTATCATCAACTCGCTACACATACACACACACACACACATTGCATATTACTTTTATGATACTTCAACAGCAACTTGTACTACCACATTTGATCCACACACATCCAAGCTCTTTCAAAACTCACTAGTGGATGGGAATGATTCGAGTAATGTTTCCCCATTTGAACTTCATGGCAGGTACTTATTGGGAAACATTTCCTTGTTGTAGTGACTTTTGAAAGACCTGAGAAGAGTATGTAAGACATGTATTATCAAATGGGGGTATTATATTTTCAATCCCCGCATAGATCCCAGACAGAGACGGCTACTCAGTCTCCGGATGTCCGATACCGATGGGCTGAGGGAGTAAAATCCACCCCATTGCTAATCATCATCATCTAAACCACCTCGTCATACATTATTTATGTGGAAAAAAATAAACAAAAGATTTTCAACAACAACCTAGAGCCTATACCTCGCGTACCGCCGTTTTGGAAAATTCAAAAAAAAAATTATTTTTTTGAATTGTCAAAAATATTTATGAACATTTAGCTGAAAAAACCTTTTAAATTCAATCATGAGTAGTGTCAATAGTGTGACCGTCTCGGTGGAGGTTCCACTAGAGAATTTGGTTCATGAAATCACATATGATGGGGTTGAAATATTACAAACGTAAGTGTACATATTTTTAGAGCTAAATATCAAAGATAAATTCTATGTAACTTTGATGATTTTGAAATTAAAATTTATGTGTTTCATTTTATGTCTAGGCCCCTGACTATGTCAGAAAATTTGACACGGCTTGCTCAAAAAATTGAATTCACAGCAAAGGATGAAGACACAACGACAACAAGTAAGGGAGGAACGGCCGGAACTCCGGAGGAAGGAGGGAAAGAGGAACCTGAGGAGAGTGTCGACGGTACTTTTAAAACAAATCCAACTTGGCCATGGGAAAGTGTTAGGAATAAGTTGAGGTGAGTGTTCAATACGTAGTTGGTAACTACATTAAATTTTTTGTATTGATGAATTCAAAATAATCCAATTTGTGCTCATTCTAATAGGGCGGCTTTGACAGAATTGAGTGTCCTTAGTGATATACTGGCTATTTCTAAAGAAAAGAAATATTTAGTATTAGATCCCGTGTCAGCGGAACATTCTGATCCAAAACCGGCTGCTAGCCTAATTTATAAAAAGAAGGTATGTAATATATCAAGTATACCCTTAGAACAAAAGAACTGGTATTTGAGTTCGCATTTTTTTAATTTCAAAAATAATCTTTCATACATCCTTATATGACATTTGTGTAATTAAGTAATGTACAATTTTTTAAACAGAGTTTGGCAGCAGCCTCTTCAGTTTTAATGTCCGGTTGTGAAAGATTACGTGCATCTTTGAATGAAGCAAAATCCAGATCATCTATGGCTTCTCTACCAGACTTTCATTTTGAATTATTGAGATTACGTCAAAATTGGAGACTGAGAAAAGTTGGAAACACAATTTTGGGTGATTTATCATATAGAACAGCTGGTTCTCGTTTTCCTCAACAAGGTATTTTTGAAGTGTCAAAGGCAGAGGATGATGGAGAGAGTGGTGACAATTCAGAGGATCAACTTGCTGGTAGTTCAACGTCATCTTCATCCACAAGTGGAAAATCTACTTCAACCCTTCGAGTCACTGTACCAAAAGAACTTCAAGGGATTGCATATATTCAAGTCTTAATTCAAAAGGACCAAGATATTCTTAGTTTAGCAAATATTGGACTACTTGGACCAGCTCCAGCCCCCCTAGATGCTCATTGGCAACAAAGATTAGAAGCAGCACAAAATGTTTTATTTTGTCGAGAATTATTCTCTGTTTTAGCCAGAGAGGCTGTGACTCTGAATACAATGCCAATTCCTCCATTAATTGTAGGGAATCAAATTACAGCAACATTATTCCCCGGCATTTTACTAATTATTGGCCTATGTCATGGAAATTCTGGGAAGGAAAGTGGATTAGCAGGGAGTAATGTACATAGTAAATTAGATCACAATCATGTATTGGAACACTCGTTACATCAACTTTTAAGAGAAAATCATCGTCAAAATTCGTAAGTCTAGCAATGTGATCATAATTTATGCTTACTGTGATTAAGATGTAAATAATTTATAAAATAGAGTTTATGGAGTAACAATCAGAACATTTAAAAAATTTAATGTATTTACATGATTATTTTTCCAGTTGTGTACCCATTCCACATCCTGCTACGGCGCCTGTTGGAATATCAAAAAGAAGAAGATTGGCTGGACCATTAGCATATGATCGTCATACACTGTTACAAATGACTAAAAAGTAAGTACCATCATATGGATTACATTTTGGCTACACACTTGTTTTATAAATACCCAAGTAAATAATATGACTGATTATTTGTATATTTATAGGGAAACAATATTGGAGGAAATGATAAGACAAGCACAACATGTTGTACTGCGACTAAGAACAATGTATGTTTTGGATACTTTGGCTAGGGATATCAAGGATCCACTGGTAGTTGCACATTGGGCTTCATTAAATGCTGTCACTCACTCTTGTGTTCGTTTAACATTGTATTCTTCTGGTTATGACATGACATCAAGAACATCATTGGTGATACATGTCAAAGAAAAATCTCTCAAGTGCATTTTAAAAGATGGTAAAGCAATTCATCTCTCATATGAGCCCCAAGAACTTCGTGATATTCTTTTATCTCAGGTGAGTCGTGTGTTACATGCCTTATACACTGTGTATATGGACGATGATTTTGACATTTATATAAATTTTTTAAAATATAATTTTTTTTAATTCATAGATTGCTATACATCAAGTAATGGCACTACAATCTCTGTCAAAAAATTTGGGATGGTCAGTTTTGTCAAGTAGTGCTCATCTTGGTGTTGGGACATGTGAGAATTTGGGAAATGCAGCTGGTTGTTTATTGTCATCTCCCAGTGGAAAAAGACTAGTTGCAGTTCGGTCAAGTCCTCAAACTTCTCATGGGGGTCTTCAAGTATTTGTTGGCTATCCACCCGGCTCAATAGATAAAAATAGCATTAATTCTAACAGTATGGATGTTGATCAACATCCTTCCTCATCATCATCCACCCCCTCCTCTCATTTTGACTTGGACTCATGTGAGAAGGATGAAAAATTTGAAACAATTACAGGGATTGAATATAAACCTGTGAGATTAGATAAACTAGAGGGTAAAAATTTTCTCAATAAGATGGAAATGTTAATGGCTGTCTTGGCGAATGCACAATAGGGGTTAATAATTGTATATTATATCATTGTAAAATAAAATATGAAACTGATTGAGCATAAGGTGTATACTTTGATAAATAAACAAAAATATTACAAACAAAAAAAAAGATTTTATTGTTCACTCAAGAAAAGATCCATTGAAATTTTCATAAAGCAACAATTTTTTACAAGTTTCCCTCGCAGACTTTGCTGCGATTTGATTGGAGGGGGCGAGCAAGCCAAACGCAAGGCGAAGCGTCCTTTAGTGAATTTTTCTCTCGCTCAGAAATCAGAAACATCGGAGAAGAAGAGAAGTGTTGTGTGATTTCGTTCCATTTTCTTCGATATCTTCAAAAATCCAAGCCTTTGTGGCTTATAATCATCTACTTTGCTCCTCGTGAACCATCAGGTCAAACAGGTCAGTCTTTTACTTTTGTTTTTTCCGTTTTTTATCCTTTTTTTTGTGGAAAATTTGGGGTCTCAGCCGCCGCGGCTCCATTGCGTATGTTGCCGTACATAACAATTATCGATCGGCGTCATGTCCGTCGGTTTTTCATTTTTTAACCTTGTATTTGTAAAAAAGTATTTGTAATTAGTCAACTACAAGTTTAATTTCATGGTGAAGAGTCTTTTTCTTGAAAGTCATTTTGATTCTTGTTTTTATGAATTAATTTTCATTTGGTTGGATAAAAACAAATGACAATAGTACATTTTCCATGTTGTGAATGGGAATAGCCGATGAAATACCCTCATTCCAGTCATTCTATTAATTTTCCATTAAGGTCATATTTTTAGTCTTGATGTTAAACATGATTTTCACGAGTAAATGACAATTTTCATCGGGTTTTTACTACAAAGGATCCGTTGTAGTATCGGCGTGCTTGCACATATGTACATGACATGTAAACCCATGCCGCCATTTGTTAGTTTTGTATCAAGCCGTCAACAGTAAAAAAATGCATGTAGAGTATAGGCCGACTGCATGTTGTTATTATTTTTTAATTTAATTTTTTTTCTCCATCTCTTGTAATGATTCCCTTTGTATGTAACTATGTAGTTAACTTTTTTTTTTTGTTCTTTTTCTCTGATAAATTTGTAGCAGAATGAGCAATACAAGACTGTACGTCGGAGGTATTTCAAATGATGTGAAGAGAGAGCATTTGGAAGAACTGTTCAGCAAGTATGGAAAATGTGAACATGTCTGGGTTGCCTTTAATCCTCCTGGCTTTGCATTCGTCAACTTTGAGTCCGAAGAGTCCGCCACGGATGCAGTTGAAGCTCTTAATGGTGAAGACTTTATGGGATGTAAATTAAGAGTGGAGGTTTCTCGTCCAAGGGTCGGCGGCAGAGGAGGTCGAGGCGGGTCACGTGGAGGCGGCGGGTTCAGCAGAGGAGGAGGTGGCGGTTATGGTGGCGGAGGACGAGGCGGGTATGACGGTGGTTCCGGCGGAGGCGGGTATCGGGGATCTCGTGGTGGTAAGTTTCATTAAATCAAAATGTTTTTTTTCTTTCTCCTCATTCCTCCTCCTCCTCTCTACTTTGTTTTTTTTATTTAAAAAAAAGATATCTATCTCTCTCTCTATCTCTGTATAAAATTTACAATATATTGTGACCAAGTTTTGGCATCCAACAAAATCTGGAATATTTATGATTTACGTGTGAGTGAAGCTGCATCAATGGAGCGTAAACGAGAGTGACCACAATTTTCTTCTCGTTTTGAAAAAGAGTTGATCTTTTTTGAAACAAAAAAATTGATGTGTATATATATAATAATAATAACTATATATATAGATCTGTTATATATATACACTGTACCAAATATTATTATAATATATATATTACATAAGTGCTTCTAATGATTTAGGCGGGTTCAGAGACGGCGGTGGTCGTGGGCGTGGGGGAGGCTACAGAGGATCACAAAATCGTGGTGGGTATGACGATGCTCCAGATCAGGGAGGATGGAATTAAAAAAATAAAAACAGAGCTTTCCCGCTTACTACTTGGCCCATGCAGACCATTTGCTATATATTTTTTTATATGTATCTAAAGTACATGTATTACTAAAAAATCACAGACAGACCCACATATTATAAACAACATAACATATATAGTTCCCCTTTTTTTGTTTTGTTTAAAAAAATTTTTTTTTGTTGTGTTATATCTTGGTTTTTTAAAAAAGAAAAATATGTCAAATATCGGTCTCTCCCTTTTTCTCCTTCAAATTTTTTTAAATTAAATTTTATGATATAAAAAATCAGTCTTCTTAAAAAAAATTACCATATATATATATATATATAAAGAAGATATATATTTTCAAGAGCCATGAGCCACCAAGAATTTAAATTATTGAAAAAATATTATTCAAAGAAAGATATATAATATATACAAAACACAGTAGATGAGATGCTCCTTACTTGTTTTTTTAAAATTATTATTAGACTGTAAGGAAATTTTCATTTACCACTGTATTTTTATCCTCCCTCCCCTATCCCTTTTTGGTCAAATTTGTAATGTGCGGGCTAAGCCAAAAAAAAAACAAACAAAAAAAAATACAGCTTCGTTTTCCAAAACCGTTCATCTTTGAAAATCTCCAGCAGAAGATTTTTATATCATAAAAAATCAGATGGATATTGTTGATTGTTTCTTGTTTTTTTATATAAAAATTGAATTGTCTCCTGGCACAGTACCTGTGAAATTACTTCATACTATTATATAATATATATAACATCACATATTTGGCTTTGAATTACTGTATAAATACGAGGAGATGAATGATTGTTGTTTGGTACTTGTGCTGAATTATTTTCTTATTATTGTTTCATGATATTTAGTACAATATTTATTTAACTGTGAAACACAGTAAGCAGGAGTGAGCGTGTAACTAGTCGAAAAAAATCTACAATTTTTTTTTTCATTACAAATTTTTACAAAATGGTTGTCCTTTTTTTTCTCCAACAAAACACATTTTTATGGGGAAATAATTTTAAGTTTTTAAACATTTATTTGTTTACAAATTGTCGAAAAAGTCAACCAGTCACACGCCCACCCTTGCACAGTAGTAGTGCACTTTTATATATATAGTTATTATTCATATATTTTTGGTTGGTATATGTTTGTGAGTGAGGAACACAAATACAAAAGCTCCAGTGTCAACTTTTTTTTTCTCTTTAAAAAAACTAATTTGCACAAATCGTTTACTATTGACCTAATGAAGAGCGACGTCGTATTTTAAAAAGTGACTGTGTTGACCTTTGACTTACCCTGTCCACTTTTTTTTTTAATTTTAAAAATTGTCACAAAAAAATTAGTCTTTGAAGTATGCAGTGGAAACTTCACGTAGATCATAACTTGGTTAACAATGTGTTGGTCACTTGGATTGCAAAAAAAAAAAACACAAACAAAAAAAAATTGTCAAAGAGCAATTGACTAATACCAACTGGGCTTACAGGATTCAGAGGAGGAAGCCGGGATGGAGGTGGCCGAAGCCGTTATGACGATTATGGAAGTTCTGGAAGGGGAAGTCGAGGTGGAAGTCGTGGATTCTCCTCCGGAGGTGGTGGTGGAGGCTACTCCTCTTCATCCCGTTATAGAAGTCGATCACCTGTTGGCAGGGGAAGGTAATGGCACCTCAAATTGTGACAAAAATCACAAATGAAAAAAAGTCTAGTCGTGACAAAAAAAAGAAAGGGCTTAGGTGGGGGTGTTGTAATTTGTATATTATGATGAAAATATCTTATTATTATTATGGACTTCCCCTACTACTACGTAACACTACTATTGACTTAAATTCATTAAGACTTATTACGTCTCGCTGGCTACCCATTATTATACAAAAAAAAAGATTTTTTAAAAATATATTATATATATGTGGCCTTGTTCAAAAAAAAAAGGAATATAAATATGAATTGACTACGAACGTGTATAGTGGCGGCTATGGAGACAGTTACCGTTCCGGCTCCGGAGGTGGTGGTTATGGCGATGATTATTGAACCACCTGATTGATAACCATTGTGAATATTCTGCGAAAATCTATTAGGAAAAAGGTATCTTTTATATACAACTCTTCTCGAAATGTTGACCTACTACTACTAGTGCTACTAAATACTCCTATACATATATATATTACTACTGCTACTTCTGCTACCACCTTCAGTTGTTGTTTGTTTTTAATTTTGTATTTATTTTTATTTTTAATATTTACTTTTTTTTAAAAATTAATGAGCCAACTACAGAATATATATATATATACCACCCGTAATTTTCTCTCTCTTCGATTTTTTTTTTAAAAAAAAGTTTACTTCCTTTTTGTTCGTTCCTTCGCTCCTACTCGTTTAAATAGTATAATTTTCAAAAAGAAAGAAGTCAACTATATATTATATATATATTACTTCTATTTTAAAATACGTGGACACAAAATCTCTCTCTCGAGTCTCTCTTCGCTTCGAAAACTTTAAACTATATACCTTGCCATAAATTCCAAGTATAATAATCTCTTGTATATATACCAAATCGTTCAAATTTTTTCTAGTCATGATAATTTTTTAAAATATATATAACTTTTATACATTAAAGGATTTGGGACTGTTGAGCAGTCATGTGATATATAACAAGAATAATTTACGAAATATATATATTTTTTTATACAAATGAAAGAACTATTTTTCGAAAAAAAAGCAAGAAGCGAAATCAAACTTGAAAAGACAAAGAAAACGTTGCAAATATAACGCTCTCGTTCTCGTTGTGATTCCACAGTTTTTACAAACAAAAATGAAAGAAAGAAACAGAAAAGAACTTTTTTGTCCCTTGTTGTTGCTCAAAGTATGGAAAAAAAATATAGTTGAAGAATTTGACCCTTCAGTTTTCAAATAATTTCGTTTTTTTATATCTCTCTCTGTATTTACGCATCATGCCTCCATTGTTGACAAAAAAAAATATTAACTTGAAATATAAACTTGAACTTTTGTTGATCCGATATTTGATTTGCTGGTGAATACAGTTAACAAGCGTTCCGGCTTCCTGCGATGACTACTACGATTCTACTACTAAATCAAACCCCATGATACATGATTTCAACGTGTGAATATTCTACAAAAAAAAAATCTCTAGTACGAATCAAAAAAAAAATTCCAAAAAACAAAAACAATCTTCTAATCAGGTATTCATTCGGTACTCTCTCTCTCTCTTCTGACCCGTCATCAGTTCTCACCAAAACAACGTGTAAACTACGCGACTACGTGTCTACGGTTCTTCTTTCTACCTCCTCACCAAAAAAAAGTTGGTTTTTGTTTTCACTTTATAACTTTCTTTTTTTTTGCTATATAAAATATATTACAATACAATTATCTACTTACTACTTACCCATGTTGTTGTTAAAAAAAGAAAGAAGCAGAGAGTCAGTCAGTCGCGTACTACTACTACTATGTTCTTTGTTGTTTGTCCCACTTGTTGATGAATCTAATAATCTACAAAAAAAAAAGAAAAGAAATGTGTAAAATATTCACACGTATATAGTTTCCGTTCTCCTCTCTCTCTATATATATAAATATGACACCTACATAAATACACTTTAAATGTTCTCGTTGTGTTTTGTGCAAAAAAAAAACAATAATAATGAATATCTTCACTTCTATATAGTATGTATACAAGAAAAAAAATATATATGCAAATTTTACCCAACCATCAAAATATTATTGCTTCAAAGTTATGTTCAGTACATTTATGTTCCCACCCTCTCTTTCTCTCGTTCGATTTTTTACTCAACTATATTATACTGTACAACAAGAAGAAGAGCCCAGAGTTGTTAAAAAGAAAGAAACTTAGTTATATATTTAATAAATATAAAAAAATACATCGACCTCTCTCTTAAACAACCGTATAAAAATAATATAATTATGATTGTTGACGATTTTGAGGGGAGACTAAAAAAAAAGTTTGATTGAATACCAATATTTAACATTGAAATACAACTACTACGCCACTTAACTACCAATCAACTTGTACCAAAACGTTTCATAATGACAATGAAAGTTGAACTGTTTATGTGTTTTATTAATACTATATTATTTGTTCTTTTTTTATGATTAATTATTTATATTAAATGTAGTGAGATATTAAGTATATATAGGTACACACAATTTATCTTCGTTTTCTCCGGGGAAGACAAACCCTGTCTATGTTCGATTTTAAAGAAAGGAGAAATAAAAATAATAATTGTTTGAAAGTTTAGTTTTTCCTTTTTTGTTCTTTTTTTGTGAACTTGAATTTCATTATAAATATACACAATATATATAGAGATACACTTGAGACTTGATTTTTTTGAAACTTAAATAATAGTTTTTTTTGGAGACAAAGGAAGAAAAAGGAATTTGGATATTATATATACTATAAAATTGAAATGATGTGAAGAAAAACAAAATGTATGATGAGTAGTTACTGAAATATAGAACAAGAGTCACGCTTGCAAGTTATTTCTTTGTTGTATTATATAATTCTACTATGATTAATGATTTCAATTTTTAAATGAAAAAAAAATAGTGTTTGTTCTAAGTTCTTATATAACACCTTCAATGATGCAGAATAAAAAAAATTCATACTCTGATTTTTCTATACAGTTCATCTCTTGGTTATACAAAAAATGATATCTAAAATGTTTATTTTATTGATCATATTTTAAATGAGCATTATTCATACATCTAGTACTTTAAAATCATGAGTCATATGGCCAAGGCGACTACCTATCAGTGATGAAGATGAATCATTTTAATGGAAATGAATGAAAAAGACTGAGGGACACAAAGGAGGAAATGGTGTTTTTGAATTTTTTTTTACATTACGACTTTTATTTTTATGTAATTTTTATTTGTACATGGCATACAGCAGCATACTTACACAGCACACCTTGAAATGCATCACTCGGCCGTTTTATATATTCTGTTCACAAAACTCACATGAAACGTTGAATTTTTTTTTCTGTTTTTTAACCTAATTGACATACACACATTAAATTGAACGTAGTACATTAGTAGTATAATAGGAGTATATATTATATTTAGAATGTTGGTTTTGAAAACGATTTTTTCTTTTACATTGTATGGTAATATTGTTGTTTTTTATGTAGTTGATGTTATTTTTTTCTAACAGTTTTTAACAAGTGTTTTTCCTGGAATATTTATAACTGTATAATATAATATTTATGTTAAGTATATAGTAAATATTAGTTATTATCTTACATTGAGAAGTCAGCGTATCTGTCTTTATTAATTATGTAATGAGTTTGTGTGTGTATTTATGTGTGTGTGTGTGTGTTGAGAAATTGGTTTTTGTTCTGTAGTAGTTTATATGTATTAAGATACTTAAATTTAATTTGGATTATTTTTAATTTGTATCTGGATTCTATACGAAACTAATTATAACTAATTGATTCCACTCCAATAATTTAATATAGTATTTTTTTTTCATAAAGAGATGACATGAGAGAAAGTTGTGTGTATGTTAATATGATGGTTATCAATATTTATCATTTTCGTCTTTCTCCTTCCTTTCTCTTTTCTCCCTCCCCTCGCATTTACAGCTTTTACCTGTACACATTTTTTCTTGTATTTTCATAATTTTTTTCTTCTTGTTTTTTACATTGAATATACTCCATCATCATCATCAAGACGGGGTTGGTACACCGTTTTGGTTTTTGTTATAGTTTTTACTTATTTACATAGGTATGTTCAGATATAGAATAGAATATTGGTACAATTTAATAAGAGAGAAAATTAAAATAGTTTTTTTTATATTCAGAGTTTTCTTGTATGTTAGTACAGATACTATGTTATAGATTCTTTATAATAATGTATTTTTTTTTATAATTTTAATCTGTATAATATATTCTTTTCTTTTTTTTTCATCATAGTTTGTTGGAGGAGAGTGGTGGAGGGGAGACAGGTACGAAACCAGTGTTAGTTCTACCAGGCGTTTTTTTATTTATCTTTCATCATTTTTTTTGTAAACTATTATAAACTATATATAATATATATGTGTACTTTGGCAACAGTAATGGTTCCTTTCATTCACGAGACTCTCTCTCTTGTGTTCATCGTAAAATGTATTGTTCTTGTTTTCTTTTTTGTGTTTTTTTATATATACATATATAGTCTATTATTAGTCGTTCTAGTTCTCTGTTTAATATATTTTTTAACTCGTCGTTTTTTTTTCTTCTTCTTCATCTTGTTCCTCTTTTACTTTCTTCAAAGTTTCGTTTTTTATTGTGAACAATACGTTATCATTTTTATCATAATTACATAATTATAAACTGTCACTAAGTAATAACAGTAGAATCTTTACAACATTCATTTTTTATTTAAGTAATGTACAACTCATTGAACTAAACGGAATCATTTTTTTATTATTCTTCTTCAATCACTTTACTTTTGGTTAGTGTAGTAATAATTAAAAATTAAATATTAACTGTAGTCGTACATAATTATAAACACTTGAACCTGCAATTAGATATAACAACGTGCTTTTTTGACTTTTTTTTTATACATGGCAATTTTAATGTCGGCTGTCAAGAGTTAAAGACAGCCCCCCACTACTATACACTTGAAAACAAGACAAAATTATATTTTAGCCACAATTAATTTAAATTGAGTGTTTTTTAATTAATTAATTGTATGAAAATCATTCCAAATATTTTCTTATATATTTAGATGCAGAATGGAGGAACAGTTAAATAGATATATCTATTTTATTTAATAATATTATCAGAGCAGAGTTGAAATGACTAGAAAAAGTTTTTTGCTGAATTATCATTAAATTTATAATATACCATATTAATTTAATTCTCTCCCAAAAAAAATTTAACTGTAGATTCTACATTATCGTTAGCATGAAATAATCACTTGTTGTCTCAAAATTGTAAATGTCTACATTTTAACCTATGAAAATCTTCGTATTGTATGTACACATAATGTTTCATGTCCCCTAACTTTCTTTTTTTGCATGCAATTTTTAGTACACAACAGATATAGCATTTTTAATTTATTTAAAACAATAATAATTCATATTCTCTGTCATTTTTTTCCTCTGATTTTCCACCACACTATTTTATTTATTATCGTCATAATAGTAAATTAGAACTTAGTTAATTAATTGTTATTCGTATTTTATTAATATTTAGTCTAGTTGTAATATGTATAAAATCCTTTCTTCTTCTACAGCTTCCACTGAATGCAGTATAATGTATGTATGCATATATATATATATATATATATATATATTATGTAGATTTTATTTAGTCGCAGCTTTTGGAACACGTTTTAAAAGTATTTTTTTGAGTTGGGACTGAGACTACTATACATATACATATATACATGTTTTAATTATGATGAGAATGTGCATATTGGAGATGTTGTTTTTTTTGGAGTGCGTATGCAATATTTATATATTGTTTCATAAAATGTTGATTGGATTTTTTTTAAATATATATATCAGTATAATGTCCCTCTTTCATAAATTGTTCCAGTTGTATAGTAGTAGTTACACGTATCAGACAAAAAAGTTTGAAGAGAGTTATATAATATCATGTCGCTTTTTTGGAGCACATTATTTTGAGAGAGAATTTTAATTATTTTTAGTTATCTTTTCTCTCTCACATCGTGGTTATTTTTTTTTGAAAAGCGATTGATACTATATAATAATCTAGTATATTTAATGATACGATGAGCTTCCATTATACCCCCAGTTTTTGACGAAGACGAGACTATTGACATTAAAATTATTATTGTGTAACTGGGATATATATATGTATATATATATATTGTAGTAATTGTAAATCGAGCTTTTTGTGTCATCGTTTTTTTATATATCATCATAATTCAGTTATTTTTATATTATGCGTTTGCTCAGTTACTTGGTAGTGGCTAGCTTTTTTTTGAGTAACATTATAATTAAATATCGTCGAGTACTTTACCTACTATAACTATATACGTATCTTAGACTTAAATAACTTAGTAGTTGTTAATTATTAGTATTCTTAGTTCTTTCTTACCCATGTAATTTTTCTAACTAAAAACTGTCCAGATAATGATTATTCTTTTAATTATGTATGTATAATTATATATAATTTAATACTCTACGTTTAATCATAGTGGATTTTGGAATTTTGATTATTTTTTTGGAATGCGCTGCGATTATTATTAGGTAATAATTTATTAATATACAATAATAATTAGATGGTAAGGTTATATTATAGTTTACATTTATTTCCTAATTATATTATCCTATGTAACTTACTTAGGTTAACATAATAATAATTAATGTAGATATTATTATTAAATTTTAACTCGATTCTTGTTGACATTTAAATTACATGGTTGTTTATGAGTTGATTTTTTTAAAATTATTGTTACTGTATCATGTTCTTTTTTCTGTTTTATATTTAATGTGATAGCTGTAGTCATTTAAAAATGAGTTGGTGTTCAAGTTAATTTAATTTAAGATTTGGGTGTTGAGAGAGCTGTTTTTGGAAGTTGTTGAAAGATGTTTTTTTAATTAATCAGCTATTTAAATTTCGTTTCGTTCTTGTTGGATGTCGTTTAGTTTATAGTTGTTATGCGTTAAACTTACTTAGTAGTCCTATGTTTTATATAGAGCTATATATTTATAATGTATAGTAGTAAGTATATATATTGTACACGCGGTTTTAAAATCTCTCGTCGAATATATAGTGTAATTAATTATTATTTAATAATAATTGGGCAATGTAGTCTATAGGCGAATGACAACGTTGAGGAAAATAAAATTGAGTACAACTCCAAATATAGAGGAGTACAACTGATCATGATGGTGATGACTGGTCGTGGCTGAAATGGGGTATCGGGAATTCCTTTCCGTTTTGACGGTGAAAGTTGAACTGCTGAAATCTCCTTGGGCGGCTTGGTTCTTTAATGCTGCTCTCACATTGTAAGTTACCACTGGAGTCAAGCCTTGCAGAATGAAAGCTGTCAAAAATTATCAAATTAATTTAATTAATTAGTTTTTATTCAGTGAATTGTAAATTGTCTTGAATATTTTTAAAAATTGTGTAGTGTACCCTGGTAATTATCATGCACAGTGAAATTAGCTGGACTCCAGTCGGACTTTGTCAGCATTTTGTATTGAATAATGATGCCCGTAACTATGAAAGTAATAAAAACATAATTAAAATTTGAAATATTTAATTTTTATCAAGTTGATAAATTGACTTTAAGTCGTGACTTACTCGGAAGAGTTTTGCCTAATCGTTTTTCGTCTTGTTCTGCATGGGCTCTTGTTGGATTTGGTATGGTGACTCGTACTTTGACCGCGTCTTTAAAAATTAAAATTATGGACATTAATTAAAATACAAAAGATTAAAAAATAATTTATAAATTTAAAATACTCACCAGCACCGGCCACTATAAGTTCTAACTTTGGAGCTGCTGGTTTTCTTCCTTTTGAGAGAACTAAATGCTTAGTTGCATCTCCCATTTCATTCCGAACTAGAAAATTTTTTTAAAAAAGAAAAATATATTATTGATTTCTCCAAAAAAATTAAAATTGAGGAGATTTTCCATTTCAATAGAAATATGGAACACTCACCTTTACAATCGTACGATCCAAACATGGATTCATGCCTTACGAGAACCTGGAGAGGAGAATTATGAAAGAAGTATAAAATGTATAATTTTATCAACTAGACAATCATTGTGTTTTCTTTTCACATAAAATGGGACTAGAGATTACCCCTATTAAAGTTTGTGGGGTTACACACAAGTTTTCTATTCAAAACCTGAGTTGGATCAAGTCAATTACGTCAATTATGTAGAGTACTAAATATAAAGCTTGGGGGTATAATACACCGTACAACATGTAATTTAGTAGGAAATAAACATGGAAAACGATAGAAATACACGAGTGAGATAGCTTCCAGAGTTAACTTTATCCTAATCCATATTATGAGGAGCCTCGGGTCACAATTTACACGACTAGTTTCTATATACTGTAAAACCTCCAATAAGGACCTAGGAGCTTATTAATCAAATCAGGTCGAAGGGTAGGGGCTTATGAGAAGTAGGCGGTTAATGGAAGGAGGCCCTTATTACAA
>JAQIVZ010001027.1:0-42562 GCA_034700945.1 Arrhopalites spinosus | reverse complement strand
TCTGATAGGTTCTTTATATCTAACAAAAAAACGTAAAAATTTAACCACAGTCGAAATCGGTTGGGGTTTGGAAATACTCGGGCCGTTCAAAAGCGGAAAAAGCAGAAAATGTAAATATACATTGTATCATATGAATTGGTAAATCATGATTCGGGTGACTTGAAGACCTGAAATGTGAAAAAATAAAAAGCAGAAAAAGCATAATTTTAAACCAAAAGCATATTTTTTTTAAAAAAAGCAGAACCTTGAAAACAAGTAAACACAGTAGCTATACATGTTATGAGTCATGATTTGTGACTCATAATGAACCCTAAAGGGATTATTTATTCTTTCAAGGGCTTTAAAAAAAATAACACCCACGGAGTTGAATTATTTTTGGCTTGTAGTTTCGTGTGAAAACTGAACTTATTTTTGAGCCTTGTGTTACACTACTCTGTATTTCAGTTAATACAACACGAGAATATTCTACTATTTAAGTTCATTTTAATTCACAATTAAATAAAATTTTCATAAAATGCCAAAGGTGAAATTGTGTGCATCTCAACGTGTGAAAGAGTTTCCCAAAGAGGAATTGGCTAGTGACAACGGAAAGTTGACATGCACATTTTGTGATACAACCCTGGGCTATCAAAAAAAATCCACAATATTAGACCACCGTAAAGGCTCAAAACATCGACAATTAAAGAGTAAGTTTCACGTTAAATCGGTCGAGCTGCAAACAATTTATTATAGTAAATTTGAAAAATAATAATTTTCATTAAAAACAATTGTGTAGATGCATCTACTGACACCACTGATATCTCGAAAGCATATTTTCCCAATGAAACTGCTCTGGAAACTCAATGGGCAGAATTAGTTGCAGCTTTTGTTCAAGCCGGGATCCCATTAAATGTTTTTGGTAATGAGCTTGTCAGACTATGGATGACCAAATATGTCAAAAATGGCCAACATTTACCATCTTTGTCCACATTGAGGAGGAAGCTTCATGACTTGGCCAAAAAAGACCAGGAAACCACCATACAAATGTGTGAAGAAAAGGATATTTGCGTAACAGCTGACGAGTCAACAGATGTGAAGACCAGGAAAGTTTTGAATGTCTTAGTCAAGCCTTTGGGATCATTAAAGAAGTCAACACTGGTCATGACCACATTTTTGGAAAAAGCCAATGCGGACACAGTCGTGCATTGTATTACCAAAGCAGTGATATCAATACACGTCGATTTGAATTCGATCGTTGTATTATGTTCAGATAATGCCCCATACATGATCAAAGCTGGAGAGAATTTGAAAGCTGTGTGTCCTCGTCTCACTGACACAACATGCTGGGCCCATGTACTAAACTTGGCTTCAGAGGAAATTAGAGATCAAATGCCTGAAACTGATCAACTCGTTGCAAATGTGAAGCGGGCTTTAACAAAAGCTCCTGCAAGAAAAGTCGAGTTTCTGGAGTTTATGGACAAGAATGCAAATACTCCCGCTTTACCGCCAGTTCCCGTATTAACTGGGTGGACTACTTGGCTTCATACTGCAAGTTTTCATTGGACTCATTTTAAAATTTTGCATGACTGGATTACTAATTCAAAAGAATCTTTTTCAGTCATGACAAAATTAAAACAATGTTTGTTGCCATCGTCACTACCAGAGCAACTCGAACGTATTAATCAAGTTTATCCGGACCTGTCCACAACAATAAAAGAGTTGGAAGGAATAAATGTAACGGCTTCACAGGTCTGGTCATCATTAGACCTTGTTCGTCGGTTTCTTCAGCATCTTGGAATTCCTTCAGAAAAAGTTGGCTTGTATATGAATTGTAAACACCCTGCCATTTCGTTTTGGAAACACGTCCAAATTTTAGACCCAAGAAAATGTCCGGATAATATAATTAATTCCGGATTACCCGAATCTCTTTGAAAATTTTCTACAGAGGATATTTCATTCAGTGAACTCATAACTTTTCAACAATTGAGTGCTGAAGAAGTGAGCCGCACCTCCAATGTCAATGTTTGGGAATTTTGGAGAAAATATTCTCGAGAAATGCCCATGTTGTCAAAACTAGCTCTGAAAGCCCTAAGTGTGCCTCCAAGTAGTGCAGAAGTGGAGAGGAGTTTCTCTTATTTGAAAAAAATTCTCGCCTCTCAACGTACTAGTTTAATTGAATTGTCACTTAAAAATAATCGGGGTTAATGACAAGGTCAAATGTTAATTCAATAGAACCCCAATTCTTATTAAACATGTGACCCACATACAATGGAGCTAATTTGAGAGTCTCGTCTTTAGCGCCTTTAATATAAATAATATAATAAATAATATTAAATATTATTGGGAACGTTATCCTTGAAACTCTGTTCACTATTGACACCACAACCACCCTCTTCACCACACCCTCCCTCTTCAAAATTTGACACTTTTTGCACCTTTACCGCCCTCATTCCTGGTTAATTCATTCTTAAAAGCGTCAGGGAAATTTTTATTAGTAAAATAGCCAACAATGGCGGACACAAAAAGAGATAAAAAAACATTGACAAAACAATTGCCCAAATAAATGTCAATTGACTTTAAATAATCCACTTTGGGACTATTTGCATTACTTGAAATTAAAATTGTGGTAATAGTCAAAACCGTCGTAACTCCCAGCGCCATCCTCTCAGCCCCTTTATCCTTGCCCATCCAAAAAGCTAACCATGAAATAATCACAATAAAACCAGCTGGTAGATATACTTGATAAAGATAATAACCAATTTGTCTTTCAATTAAAAAATCAATATAAATTCTTGAATGATTCCCCAACGCCATCTTTTTGTACCCATACCGATGTCTCCATCCATAACATTTAAAATTGGGCAAATGGGTGTACTGTAGATTAAATATAACAGAGCCAGCTCCATCTGGAAACGTGTATCTCATCTCATTTTGGTTGTAGCCATAACTCATTAATTCAATGGTACAAATTTGATGATCCACCGGGAAATTTTGTAATTTCATTAAACATGACAAAGTCAAAGTGAACCTCGTGGCCATCATTACCGTCCCACTGGCTCCAATTCGGGTCACTCGATTCTCCATCATGGATTTGTGGGTCTCTGTTTGTTTCGCGTTGGGGAAGCAAGTGTCCGGTGTCCACAGTTGAGAGACGTGGTTAGGTGGTACGGTTAAGTAGGAGATGGTCATATTTTTTATTATTTGTTGACCCCTCTCACAGACAACGTGGGTCAGGGTAAGAAATTTTTGAAGGTGAGACGGCCATCAAAATATTTGTGGTAGAGGTCAACGTCAATAACAAATTCCATGTCGGCATCAGAGATGGAGACAATGCTGTTGACATGCATTGACATGAGCATTTCTGAATAATGAACTCCAATTTGGGGGCGGAGTCTTTTGTCGTAGGAAGGGGCTTAAAATTTTGTCTAAGAGTTAGGCCATTGAATTTGGTTCTTTGTTGGGCGGGCATTCCCAATTTAGTTTTGTCTTGTTTTGGGCTAAAACGAAGGCTGGGAGAATTAAAATGAAGAAAATTTGAAGATTGTTCATGTCAGGTAATTTTATATGATGCACACAATTTTAATTATTATTTAAATAACTTTTATTGCTGTCACTATTTACGATTTGACTAACAGCAAACAATTTTTTTGTCTCTCAATAAAGTAAATGAAATTTTAATTATTTTTAGGCACTCTAAGCTCTGCTCTCCGATGGACATGCCGTGTCTCAAAATAATTATAACTTTCAAAATGTGGAAACTTTTTTTATAGAGATGAGACCACGCCCAAAATGTTTTGAGCACCATGAAAAATGAGCCCACTGAGAATTTGAGGAATGCGACCTCCCTGCACGAGACGGAATAATAAAAAACGAGGAATTCAAAACCAAGCACATTCTATGAATTGTTTGAATTTATCTAAAATTTTGAAATCATATTTTTAATTTATCGTCAATTGCAGTCGTATCCAACAATTTAATTAAAATTAACCCCACACAGGCAAGTCTTTTCGATTTGAGACTAGCGAAAATAAAGGAGGAGACTTGTGACTTGAATAGTTATAAAAAAAATAAAATTCGGGGTTGAAATTCTTTCTAGAGTATGAAAATCTCCAACTTTTATCCCAACATCCGCCACTCCCTCCAATCGTCTCTGTATATACCGTCCTCTCATCCTCAAAACCAGGTCATTTTGACAGGTCCACAAAATTTCCTTTTTTATCATCCTGACCTTACAAGGAATTGAAAAGACCTTGTCATACAAGACAATAAATAGAATGACCAGGTATGAGCCCAAATTCAAAAATATTACAGAAATGTAGGGATGACCCCGGAGAAAATGAATCCCAAAAAATAAAAATACAGTTGAGACCATTATTAGAGCTATTTTGTATGAAAATATTATGTACGAATGAAAATGATTAAATAATTTCAAGTCAAGAGACATGTTCCGAATTGTGTCGCATTCCACATCAATCCGATTCAGGTCTCCAGGTTTTTGGAATTTTGAAGATCTAAAAATAAAAGATTATTAATTTTAGACAATTAATTTTTATTTTAAATTTAAAATGAATTTATTCATTTTTCATTCATTGTTCTTTCACTTACTTGATAAAATGAGCTTGTGAATTCAATTTGTCACTACAGCATTGAATAAAAGCCAACTGAAAATACATGCCGTAATAGCAGTACACCAAATAATAAGAAAAGGTAATTGTTTCATAAATTAAAAGAGGAATAAAATAATTATTATTTTGACAGGAGATGGGCAAGGATGAATAAATAAATTGAAGACTAGTACGATCATAAATGTACAATGGAGGTAAGAGACCCACAGCACAACCCAAAATGTCTGTAATTGGGGGTGAGATGAGAAGCCATTCTTGAATTGAGTATTTATCCCTCCTTGCTTGACCTTCCACTCCTAAAATTGAAAATTAAAATGTTTAGCCATTAAAATAAGAAATTAAATTGTACATTTAATGTACCTTCATCACTAATATCTAATTCATTGAAGAGAGCCTCATTAATTTCGGGATGCCACTCAAATAAAATGATGGCCCATATGTTCATTGTTAGAGAGAAAATCCCAAGGCCAATGTGGAAACAGAGATGATAAAATTGTACAAATTGCCAAAAACAACAGACTGAACAAGACGAATTTCTATGTACAGGGTGTACACAATCCCATTCACAACCCACAATTTCCATACCCATCTACTCAGTCCTTTGGATGCCAGGCGAAGTTTACCCGTCATTTTGAAAGAGGATGCTGGGAATATTTTTAAAGTTGTACAGATGAAGAAAGGGAGTTGACAAAATCCACCCTTGGCAGCCAGGACAGCCAGACCCCCCCCCCCATTGTTGCCACTATCTACCTGGCTGTCCCCTCCTAACTGCCCAACTGCCTTGGCTGCCTAACTGTCCATAACTGCCCAATTGTCAAACTGCCTTGGCTGCCCAACTGTCCCAACTGCCTTGGCTGCCCAACTGTCCTAAATTGTCCCAACTGCCTAACCTGCCTTGGCTGTCCAACTGCCCCCAATTGTCCTAATTGCCTTGGCTTCCTAACTGCCCAATTCTCCCAATTGTCTCAACTGCTCTGGCTGCCTAACTGCCCTGGCTGCCCATATTTTTGTGGGAAGTTAGTATTTTGAATGAGGTCACTTCCCGCACTACCTAGGCAGGTCACTCTTTCCGAAAAATTACCTAACCTAACAAGAACAATCACACTCCATATGCAGGTGAGCCTTTAAAAAATAAATCTCCCTATGGGGTGTGATTATTCTTTTTAGGTTAAGTATAGTGGTTGCATCCCGGGATTTTGGCCTTTTTTGCAATCCCCGGGATTTTCAAGATTTTTAATTGTCATATTTTATCATTTCAGGCATTTGTGCTTATTTTTGATTCTACAACATGTGGCCATTTTATATTTGGTCACTTGACATTTGGACACCACATAATTGGTCAGCATTAAAACTGGTCACTAATATAATTGGTCACACGACATTTGGACACCAATGTAATTTGGACACTTTAAAATTGGACACTTTATATTTATCTTAATGATCTTAGTCTTTTCCTCATTTCTACCGGGCTTCGCCCGGGTTACTTTCCTCATTTCTACCGCCCTGCGGGCGGGGTTCGTTTCCGCTGCCATTCTAACCTTCTTTAAATAATCCAACTTACTTAAAATGAATCAGTCGACCTGATGGTAAAGTAAAGGTGGCCAATTGTCTGGTGGCCAGTTAATCGTAGTGGCCAATTGTCAAGTGTCCAATTGTACCTGTGACCAATTTACCGTGTGGCCAAAAAAAAGTGTCCAATTGTCAAGTGTCCACATATAAAATGGTCACAAGATACAGAACCATACTTTTGTGTACAAAAATTCATTTTTTTCTGCCCCTGATGGCTCATTGCCTGTCAACAGTCACAAGAGTAAAAAAAAGGCCAAAAACATGAAACATGAGGGGGAGGTCTTGATTCATGGAAGAATGTAAATTTGAAAATTCATGGAATTTAGACATTACAAATATAGGTACTTGTCTTCAAAAAATGTCAAAAACTTTATGTACTTACAAATCAAGGGGACTCTCCAGCCTCAACAAGAGAGAGAGAGAGAGCGGTGAGGCAAGTTTGAAGCTGAGGCTCCATCAAAAGATTTCATGGAAATCTCGGTAATGTCAAAGCCTCAAGCTCAGGGGATGAAGGGAGATGATCTTTTTTTACTTGCCATATATTGCCTTTCATTCCCTCTCATCGCTCAACTCAACAAGAAGAAGAGGGAAAAGATGGAAATGGAATGTTGAAAAAGTCAAGAAGAAGGCCGCCAAGGGGACGTTCATCCAACGATATGATGACAGCCAACATCATCATAATAACCACCAAAATGAAAATATTTTTCCTACCAACTCTTCACAACACACTCGGCTGATAATTCATCTGAAAATTGACTTTTCCTCTTGACTACTCAGCTGCCCAGTGTCCACTTCTCATCTCATTTAAAAATTTCGGAAAAAAATCACGTTTAATTCCTTCCCCTCATTCTCGCCTCGTTATTCCACATCAAAGTTAAGGAATTTAATTGACTATGTATAAATATTATAACTAAAAAAAGTTTTAAATTAAACAGGGAGTCACAAGTGTCAGTCTCAATGTTGAATTTTTTCCCCTAGTACTACCCTCCATTCCTAAAATATAGTTGTTGATATAAATTATATATATATGTAAAATAATTATAATACCTATTGCTTGTAACAACTTGGAGCCATGTATGATAAAAATCTTGATTTATCTTAATTTCAAAATGAAAAAGTAAATCTTTTCTTGTTAACTTTCTTACTCATGTCTGCTCTCTTGACATTTGCCGTCTGTAATTTCAATCTTCAATCACAAGAAAAGAGAGAGAGAGAGGAAATAGCACATGAGCAATTGGAATAAAAAAGCAAGAGTTTTTTTTCTCTCTCCTGCTCATTTGTTGATGTGTTCATTGCGATTGCGGTTTGAATATTGCCAATTTTTTGCATTCTCTCTCAGTTTTCTTATGATAGGATCAAAAACCGCATATGTACATTAGAATTGGGAATTGGGAGGATGAATTAGATACACATGTGAAAATATTCATTTGATATTGAGACTGAGAGTGATATCTCTATTTCTCTCTCTCTCACAGATAAATACACAACAAAAAAAACAATGATGAAGGAGGAGGAAGTGAGGAGACAAGTATCTGTAAAAATATCAATTTCACAATGTGTACACAAACCAATCCCAATAATTTTTGTGACTGTGATAGAGATACATATTACAAACCAAAAGAAATAATAAAAACTGCAGATATTCCCAATGGGAATGGGAATCTCTGTATAGGCATAAAGATGTAGAAGATCTTGAACTTGGTCAACAATCGACAATAATTGACTTGTGCCAATCATCTTGCCCTCATTCCTCATAAATAATTGTTGGGGAGGGTTGGATTTTTCTTGTGTGGATTCTAAGTAGCTAATCGCTCTCTTGCAGATCATCACTATCACTCGAGAGAGAGAGAGAGAGGAAACCAAAAAAAAGTTAGGCATCATCATCAAAACAAAAACTATGGTTCGACTAATAGAAAAAAAACATGAGTGAACAAACTACAGAGAGTGACTAAGACAGAGATTCTTAACTGGTACTATTTATCTTTTGTGTGTATAATAATGATACAGTACAATATACAGATCATTTCAATTTCCACTTATACGCCTCTTCCCATCTTAAAGGCTATACTATAGAGTGTACTGTGTTATGATTGGGATTACGAATATGAATGGGTTTAAACACATACAAAAAAAATATACAGTGACACATACACACACACAGGTAATAATAATACAGACAAATTACTATATAGACAACAATGGAAAGTAAACAAGAGAGTGGATGCAGAATGTGCATTCAAAAAAAACATGATAATCATTTTCAATTCAAGATTAAGGGTCAAACAGGCTACGAGGTCATCAGGGAAAAGTTTAAAGTGTCTATATATACAAACTACAATTGTACAAACCAGAGAATCAAGAACAATGTGTATGCTCACAATTCTATGGATGTACATACATATTTAATAATTTGTATCATTATAAATTGGCTATATCATTCTCTCCTATAATGTCAATAAGTGGTCATTGATAGTGAAAATGTCATCGGCTCTTGCATCTGCATTCCTCCTCCTCCTCCTTTAGTGAAAAGGTTAAAGTATGAGTGTAATTTTGAATGGAGATGAAATTGAAACTTTTCTCTCTCTCTTGGGAGAGTCGAGACGAGATAGACAGACGGAGGAAGATAGTGAAAACTAATAATGACTCTGTCTAGTCTTTTGCTCTACGTGAAATTTATCTTTGTGTTAGGACACTCTGTTTAAAATACATATAAAACAATCCTATCCATTATCTTGTATCAATATTAAGGTAGGGTTCTAAGTCATAAGTATATTGTACTTAAGTATTGTCCATTACCCGGCTAATCAGAAATGAAAAGTAAATAAACAATGGTGATATATTCAATTTATTATTAGAAAATTCTCTCTTCTCTCTCTCTATTGTTTCAGTTTACAAGAGTCAATGTACAATAAGTTTATATTGCTAGGCAACGGTCACGAACTTTGTGAAATAATCTTGTACTCGTATGGTTGTAGTGTGTAGAAGGGATTCTACTGAATTTAAATGTAAATAAAGGATTTTATCATGCATGAAAATCTGAATTTATTTTAAATTTTCCACCTTTATCCTTGATTAATGTCCGTCCTTTTATATCCTGTCCCCCGTTTAAAATATGTATAACAAAGTAAAATAATTCATAATTATTTTAAGAAAACCTAATTGCCCTTATATATATTTTATCTACTTGTCTTTAAATATTTTATAGTACAACCGACTCATTTATATTTTCCCCTTAAGACTTAATTGTCAGCTGCGTCAGATTAGCCCACACAGTTTACAATTTTAAGCTTGAAAAACGTTTCAAGAGGACTTTTTTTTACAAATAAAATAACCTACATTTTTTTACAAATATATTAGAGCAAATCTGAGCTAAAACACAAAGTAATGATGGTAGTAGTAGCTGTAAGTTGAGTATAACAAGTTGAACTTTATTTCCTTTTCTTGTCAGTCTCATCTAAAAGGTCTGTATGCCATTTGCCCAATTCAAGTCATCACTATAGCCAATCTAAGGACCTTAGATGGTGTACAGAATACATTATACAGGTATAGCCCATAGCTATTCTTACTTTTTTTACTGAAGAGAGAGAGAGAGAGACCAAAAATACTTGTCTATGATGTACTGAGTACTTTTGTACTTGTGCAAAAAAAGTTTTTCATCGACTGCAGTTCTTTTTGTGACTGCAGTGCAGTGGCAGTGAATGCAGATTTTGACGAAACCACACCAAAGCGATGACAGGTGATGGTGATTTATAATAAAGATAAAAATAAATGTGTACACTCTCCTCTCCCTTTAAAAAAATTTTATAAAGTGAATTAGTCAAGAAAATTCTTGTAAGGAAAGGCTTAATAAATTATTACGGTAGTCTCTCCCTCTCCCTCTCTCTCTCTCTGTGTAAGACCATGGGAGGTATTTCTTTTTAAAATAATTTCACAATAATAATTCTAATGGTGATTTTGAATTAAGGGAATGTTCAATGTTGGGAGAATGTATTAACCATTAAAACTTGTACAGTTCCTAATGGTTGACTATGTCCATATCGATGATTATGATAGAATATTTTTTTATAAGGAAATATTGTCTGCTATTAAATATTCAGAGACTCATCTTCATTTTCATCCTCATCCTCATTTCAATTCATCAACATGAACATCCGACTCTGTGAAAACAAGTTTTTATTATCAGCTCATATTCTAAATGCAAATGGATCATCAGAGCCAATAAAATTTTGGTAAGACACATGATCATCAAATTGAGAGATGGAGACAATAAGAATATGTAGATTATGTATAGAAACATTCCACCATCAATTTTTGAGGAGTGAACGAGAGTAATAATACTGAGTATGATGTAGCCTAACAGACAAGATTGAGAGAGACGTAGAAAAAAAAGAAAAACAAGTGAAATATTTTTGAGACCACAAGATGAGCACAAGAAGGAAGGAAGAAGATACAAGAGAGAGAGAGAGAGAGAGGAATAACACAAAAAAAACCAGACCAGTTTTCAATTCACTCTCCATTTGATTCAATTTTGTATTCAGCTGACTACTCACACTACTCCTTTAGTACACATTTTCATTTGACTATTTAGTCTTAGTTTTAAATGAGGCAAAAGTGTCTGTGTGTCTGTGTTTCAAACTCAAGGCATCCGCTATTTTTTCCCCAATGTACAGCACACAGAGAAGAATAATAATAAAAAAAGTCAAAAGGCTGAAAAATTCAAAGTGCCATACTTTGCATAAAGAGAGATGATGATCAAGGAAACGAGGAACGAGCCCTCTCAACTTAAAATGTTGGAGAGGATTGAGGAACAAGGTGTGAACTCAATTCACCATTCAACCAAATTTAAAAACATTACACTTTTATATATTACTAAAATGATAAAAACTAAAGATAAAAATGTTTGGTACTGGTTCCCTCTCCTTCATCTGGTTTTCTCTCCCATTTTTTTTTCTTTGCCATTGGATTTTGTACAGTGTACAGGCACCAGAAAATGAGAGTGTATAAAAAAAGAGTAGAGAAAACCATAAAGAATAATATTTATAGAAACAAATGTCGGCTTTAATTTAAGATTAAAAACCACTTGAGTTTTACTACCTTAAAAAGAACCAGCTGGTTTAAATTATTTAATCTCTCTCTTTTTTTGGAGCATGTTTTCTATCAAAAACAAGACCAGACCAGACTTCGAGTTGAGTTAAATGAACTTGCGGAATTTCCTACAGATGACAAATATTTTATTAATTAAATTATTTATTAATAAATTAATATTTTCATCATTACATAATTTAACTTCAATTTCTGTACAAGTATTTTTCATTTACTTTTACAACTTTGTTAACTAACAAGACCTTGTCTGGAGAGATTACCTTGAGCCCCATTTTTTTCAAAAAAAAGAAAAAGAAAACAATAATAAAGTATAATCATCTTATTTATTAAGGGAAGTATGGGTACTTTTAATGGTCATTTAGTTTTCGGTTGGCTAGTTACTAGTTAACTTCAAAATGCCTTTACAAAATGTATTTTAGTGCAAAAGGCACATCCTCCGTGTTCCACCATCCATTAAAAAAGTAGATTATTATGTACAATGTATGTTATAGGAAACTATGTAATTTAATATAATTTCTATCCCCCAAAAAAACCATCATCAACCATCTTTAACTCGAACAGAAAAAAAGGTGATGAGTATTATATAAAAACTTTTTAAAAATTGTATTCTATAAATGTAACCATATTTAATGAATAGTTTAAAAAAACATAATCCCGTACCTGTCGGCGACTACACAAGTCATCACCATCCACTCGACATCCAAAAATGAGGCAGCCATCGTGAAATATTTATGAAGAAAGCTTTTCCTCTATTTATTACTGTTAAAAATTGTACAAGTCTACACAAAAAAAAATAATTTTCTTCGTCTTTTAAACTTCCAGTACAAATAAGATGATGACAACGATTAATTTCACCAACAATTTATTCACTGTCACTCAAAATGAAACAAGTCACAAAAAAAACTTTTGAAACCAGTTAAAATTCTCCAGCTTGAGCTGATCCAAAACTTTTACTATTTTTTGTGTATCAAAGAAAATTGAAACTAATTTTCATGAAATGTGTCGGCATGTAAATACAAAAATATAGCCACAGTTTTTCAAAAATATATATGACAGTCATAGAGTACTCGGCAGCAAAATTAATGAAAAATCTCTTGTCAACTTGTTCCAACAATGAGCTTTTTTACACATTATTCACAAAAGAGATAATTTTTTTTTGAAAAAAAAATAAGATAATACACAAAACACAACCACATGAACACCACACAAAATAACTAAGGCTTTTATTATGTCGTGACCGCTAATTGTAGGGATTGTTTTTATAGGCTTGTCGTCACTTTTTTTCTCTCCTCTACCAATTCCCACGCTACTTTATACAGTGTATCAGTATCAGTGATCAAGACATTATAAACTATTAAATTTCTTTTTAACAAATACTAGTTTTAAAATAATTATAATTATTTTATTTCACTCCTCCAATAAATAAATTAAATTGGGTATTGTTTCAACTTGAGAAATTGTCACTTGATATTAAATCCAATTCCAAAGAAACACAAAATTTCCAAAAGACCACACACAGATAAATAAATCCAGAGTACAATAATTAAAAATAATTTAATTCCTCTGTACAGTTAACAAAGGGAAATGGAACTGGAAATTGTTTGGTCACCAGCACCAGTTGAATGTACTGGAGAGAGATGATTGAATATGATGAGAGGAGCAATAGTGAAACACGTCTTGATCTCACATGACTAACTTTTCAACTAAAAACTGTAGACATAGGTAGAATGAGATTGGAGTGTACCTTTCTGGCTAGACTGGGTTGAATGCCGAATGCATTTTCTTTGAGCATTGCCACACTGCTTTTCATGCCAGTTGGAGAGAGAGGTAGGCACATACTCGTTTCATTGCCAAAGTATACACACAATATTCATTGAAAAACATAAGCAAACGAGCAAGTCGTTCACTAGGCTCTTTTTTCCCTCATGTTTTTTGGCTCTGGGATTGGGTTTGAGTGTGGCTGGGGATGCACATGCATACTCTTTTTCTACCCTCTTTATCAGTCGAGCCTCAGACTCTGCTCAGGTGAGGGTTCTCCAATTCTTCTCTCTCTATTCTTTCCTATTCTCTCATCTTATTTGTCTTGCGGGGGAGCAGCCTCTCTTTTGCCTCAGCCGGGATTTTTATTTCAGCCACCAGCCTAAGCAGATGATCATCAACAAGATGCGACTTCAGACTGTCTCCTACCACAAATATGTACTACTACCGCTCTCCCCTCCTCCTCCATTATGTAAAAGTTTAGTGCTTCCAAGTAAAGACGAAATAGTTTTTAAAAAAGAATTTTATTTTAACCACCCTGTAGAAATTTACCTGCAAATGTCTAGTAGAGATGGGTAACCTTCAAACAAATTAAAAGAATTTAGGTTTCTTCCCTTCCTCTACAATAATTTTACCTTTACCTACCACAGTTTTTTTCCTCTCTCTCTCTCTCTCTCAAAATTTTGTACCGTTGCAAGTCTACAAGTTTTACCTTAAAATTATTCCCATTGAGAGGGTCACATTGAGAAAATGACCCCTTGGACTTTGTCAGCCTTAACAAAATCCTTTTTGTATCAATGTGCGACTTTTTTCCCCATTCAAGAAATAGAGTAATTGTCACTATCCTCCAAAAAGGTCTTGGAAATGTTTTAATTTTCATTGACCAAAAACTTTTTTTCCCCCAATGAAATTGAAACGGTAACCTGTAAACAATTATTGAGGCCATAGTCAAACAAATCAAGTTTTACAGTCACAACTTTATTTTTACAAAAAGTGTTGGTAACTTTATATTTGAAACTTTAGACAAAATTATTTCATCAAAAAGTTTGTATTTTTTTTTAAAAAAACAAGATTCAATTTGAGAAGTATGAGTAGTATAACTTTCAAAAAGTTTTTGTAATTTGAAATTCCAACTTTTTGTTCTTCTAAATTCCATTTTAGCTCTTCCAGCTCTTTTTGAAGACTTTTATTTAAGAGTATAAAGTTTTAGAGAAAAAAAAATGTTGAACTTTTACAAAACATTCTTTTTTGTATTAAATATTTTTGAGAAAACATTTTCAACAATTTGATAATAAAAAAGACAATACGAAGGGGCTATAAAAATATTTCTCTCTCAAAAAAATACAATGGGCCCATCATTAATGATGACTGTTTAGCTAATAATGCAGAAAAGAGAAAAGTACGCGATGAAAAATTCATGTTCCAGCCTGTCCATTAAAAAAAGTGTGTAAAATATATATAATATATATATTTACAAATTGATTTTCATGCACAAAAAGAACAACAAGTACACGAGTCGATATGGAGGAAATTGCATAACCCATTTTTTATTTCCCATCACGACTCGTGATGAAACTGATTGATAAATACAAGAGAGTCTTCAGTACAGACTAAAGACCTGTACATGTACAGTGTATAGATAGTAGTACACCTCAAAAAATCTCTCAAATGTCAGGACAACCCATGGACCACGATCATCAGTCTCTACTTGTGTTCTATCTCCAATCTTCAACTTTAACAAAGATGCACTTTAACACTCATTGCATTGTCACAGTTATCACAAGAGAAGGAAGAGTTGATGATGGACATTTTAAAGGCTACTTTAAAACGAGCCTGAGTTGTATTATTTAAGATTTTTTTTTATTATAAATAAAAAAAAATTTCAATGTAATCATCCAACACGATTAATTTTGACAAGTCAAGTTCTACATTTGCATGAATTTATTTTTTTTCCATTTCCATTCTCATGAATGAACACACAAGTCAATCCTCAATAATTCAATCCTCAATTCCAATTCACAATTGGATGGAGGGTCTAAACGGAATTATTTTATAAATTGATAAGACTAATTGAGACACACCAAAAATTCAATGGCAATCTCAATCTTATGCTAATGTCTCCTTGTCCAACGACACAAGTGTGTGTCACATAACAGTCATAAATTGATGGAGGAGTATCTGTACAATGGCTATGTACCCCAAGAAATAGAGGAAACTCAATACGTTAAATTATATCATCCTTATTTATAGGCTATCTCCATCAATAAGAATGACCCCCCTGTAATATTAAATGTGATAAATCGATAGTAGCCATTCAAATTCATTTTGTTTGAACATTGGGAGGTTTGACTGTCTCAAACGGAGAAATCTCAAATTGTTTTTTTTGAAAATATTTATTCATATCTTTGTCACGCAAATCAAAACAAAAGTATTAAAAAATTAATCGTGGTTTTTTAAAATTGTCTTTTATGCACTAGAATTTTAAATCAATTTTATTATTTATTTATGCAAGCTCTACTCTTCTTCTCCGTCCATGTTACATGAATAAATACTCAGATTACAGAAAAAATGAGATATTTATTTCACAGGCTCCAAAGTTCCTTCTCATAATCTCAAATTTCAAAAATAAAAAAAATATGGTGACAGTCTCAATTACTCATGTAAAAATAATAAAAAAATTTTACATTATTATGTATTTAGCATGTACAATTCTCACATTACATTTCCGTTTCTTTCCTGTCAGCAATTCTGGCAATTCATCAGAATTCTGAATTTATTTTTTTTCTTGCAAAATTTTATTTACTACATGACTTCAAAAAAATAATACAAAATAATCACATTGACGGAGAATGTGTAATTTAATATGAATTTTTATAGTTTTTTTAAACAAATTTGAAAATTTATTTGTATAATTTCTTTTTAAAAAATGAAACGTTTTAAATTCCACCGACTAAAAAATCATAAACTTCGTCATGTCAAAGGGCACGTTTCTTTTTGCCAACTAAATAAATTTGTCGTCTCTACAACTGAGACTGATGAACAAATTATTTTTTCTGACTGATCAATAAAATAAAACTTTTTGCTAAACAAGACATTGAAAATAATAAGAGAGTCATTTTCTCTCTCTCTTGACTTGTCCAAACTTTTCTAATGGTAAAGGGTAAATGTTAATGGTCTACAGTTCCAGTGTAATATTTTATGCCAAATGTGTGCATTTGCAAAGTACTCGAGAGAGAGACTACAAAGTTGAAGGAAATGCATGTGAATATTTTTTATTGTGTAGTTGGAAAAAGTCTTGAGACTGGCATGAGGAATGCTTTGTTCTCTTTATGAAAATTTACTTTACAATTATTTATTGTTGCACAAAACAACCATAAAATATAATAGAGTACCTCCTTCAAAATTGTGCTCACTTAACTAAAAAATGAAAGAAGATTCCTTACTTGGATGTTCCCTTTGGTGAATAAAAAAAAATATTCATGTGTTGTACAAATTGTCATGTTCACCTGACTTACGATCCCTTACATGACAATCATCAATTTCCACAAACTCAATTTCCCTTGACAGTCAATAAGGACATTGACCTTTCCTGGAGAGTTTTTGACTTTTGTCAACATCAACAAAAAGTGGAATGTGGAATCGGGACAGACACAAATTCATGGAATTATTTCGTGGGTGGGATCCTTTTGTTGAATTATTTGTCCTTACGTGATTCTTTTGTGAATAGATAATTAATTGTGGTTAAATAATAATTAAGTGCACATGTAAATAATACATTCGTTGCATACAACCATTAAAATTGTCAATTTTATGACTTTTGATCATCCCCTTTTAATTTTACTGTCTCATGAGTTCCCTGTAGTATAATACCTAAACCTAATGTCAAACCAAAAAGAATTTCAACAAGATTTGTCTCGCTTGAGGTTTGTGACTAGATGAGATGAGAAGACAACTAAAATTTTAATACCTGTCCTGTTACCATCATTTCAATGAGCATCCTTTGACATCATCCATGGTACATCAAGAGAAGAGATGAAATATTTCAAAAAGTGGCTTTCATGCTCAAATTGAATATAAGCAAAAACAAATAACAATAAACATTTTTATAAATACCACCACCATTAATTTACATATTGAAATTCTTCCAACTTTCAATGTCATGGTAAGGCTCAGAAGGGGGAATTCCATTTTTGACACTCCAAATAGAACAATGGATTGACATTGACTCAATATTTGAGACTAAGAAATGCTCAAAATGAGAACCAAGAATATTTTTGGATCTCAATTTAAATAAATTGAGGGAAGCAAGTCAAACAATAAATTTTATTTAATATTGTCCAAGGTGGGTCAAATTGAAATTTAACTGTTTCCGACAGACCACTATCCTCATCATGATGAGAGCGGTGACAATAAAACAAGGGGGTTTGTCGTTGTGTCTTTGTGTAGAATCATGATTTGAAAATGACTCAATAATATTAAATATCAATATCTAGTAAAAAAATCTTGTAAAACCTCCTGAGTCTGTGGGTGGGTTAAGTTCATTGCATTGCACATTGACTTGCATTCTCTTTTGTCTTAACAAGTCGGATGGAACATTTACCTATATTTGTCGTGACACCATGGGGGGATTTTCATAACTTTGTTGTCTTTGTCTCTCCATTTACCTAAATAAATTTTAAATCCTCATTGTCATTCCCTCTCTCTCTTAATACCGTTCTTACTGTGCATTTTTTCGGACCATTTTTGTTTAAACTCTCTCTCTCTCCTGTAGTACAAGACAAGTCTCTGTTTTAACTGTATGACTTGCAAACGAGTAAGATATATGTTATTTACCCAACTTAAAGTTTTAACTTGAGAGTACCATACTTTTGTTTGTACTCATCTCACACAAAAAGAATTTAGAATCATCCTTAGACTTAGACCCCTTGCAGACGGTACATTTTTATCTCGAGCTAAAGTTGCTAGTGGTCACTTTTTCAACCTTTTTGTCTTCAACTAAAAAATTCGCGTGTGTATGCCATAGTAGCCAAGTACCTTAAAAGGCCAATGTTTTTTAGTGAGAACAATGAGGACATTGTTACAATTATTAATTCATGAAAAGGGTTATCAATGAATGGACAATGGTTGGCCATCAAAATTTTCGGTAGCCAGAGCAGCCCGACCGACCCTCGAGTTTTATTGCTTTGGCCATAGTCAAACCGAGTGTACACAAGGAAAAGAAAACGATGGACAAATAACCCTTGGTTATCTGTGGCCAAAAATGCTCGTTTATCTAGGGTATTATGATCCTCCCTCTCTCTCTTTTCAAGTTGTTGACTAATTTTTATTTAAATGACATTACAAAAGTTTGACCATCACAAAACTTTTCTTTTGTTTTTTTTTCATTTTCTCTTGTGTCATCCTCGTTGACACAACAAGTCCTCAGTCTCAGTTCTGATCTGTAAAAGGAGACCCATGTAGAAATGACACAGATACTAATATAAAAAAAATTCATAAATTATGCACATTTCATCCAGATTCTATGGACTCCATTCATTGTACTAAAGTACATAGAGAGATACATTCCTGTATATAAATTAATGTACATGTTGAAAAATTTATCCTTATGCCTTATCCTTTCGTACATTAAAAACTTTTTTGTGAGTAATGTCAAATGGAAATTGTGACGCCCTTTAGACACGGTTTCTTGCCTTCTGCTACCATTACCTATTTTTTTGTAACAAGTCTCTAATAAGATTCTACAGTCTCCACGCGTCACATCTTCATTCATTCAAGTCTTAAACATCTCTCGGATTTTTTTCCCATAGTTATCTCCTTTGTATGTACAAGAATTTGGAGTTTGTAAAGTTATACAGGTAATATTTATATGGAACGAGTAGTCTCTATAGAAGAAGAGTCAAATTTAAATGAGGAAATTAAATTTGAGAAATTTGCCATGTGTCTCTCCTTATAAAACTAAAAATTATTGTACTTCTCCTTTGGGTCCCCCTCCTCCCATTTATATGTCAAGTTGAATGTTAAATATTCTCTAATTTTAAATATTCTTCTAGCTTTTATCTCCTTCTTGTATCTCATCCACTCTTGACTTTGACATCATGAAAGACTTTGCCATTTAAGCCAAATATAGTCTCCATTCTGTTAATCTTTTTAAATGAAAAAAAAAATCACCGTAGTGAAATAATATTAGAAACTAAGTCAAGTCTTTAGTAATGGCACTGCCCTCATCTTGGTAGATGCCAAAGAATACAGAAATAGGATTGCATAAAATATGAGTTTGAAATTTATACAATAGAAATAGACTGTAAATAAAGAGGGGGGGAAAATAAATAAATAAAAAGAATGCCAACATCAACAAGATCCAAATTCAGATTTAAATTCTTCTTCCTTAAAAAATCAACTTTTATTCACATCTCATGAATAAAGACATAAAAGACAAGTTTTTGGTCTTGGTCTTGAAAAAAAGTGAGGGAGTCAAAGGTAAAAGAGAGAAAAAATAAAATGGAGATTTTTCTCATCTTCATCTTTTGATCTGGTTCCCCTTGCCAAAAAATCAAACGTCAACTGTCAACGTCATGAGCCAACGTCAATACAAAGAGAGAGACAATGGTAAAATTTAAGGAAGGACAGAGGGACCAAAATAAGTTAAAATAATATCATCTCATGATGCAGCAATTGTTATATTATCTTTATAACTCACAGGAGTCTCATCTTCAAGAGAGAGAGATGCAATGTTGCAGATGCAAAAGTAAACAATGTGGCATGTGGAAGATTCTTTTTATTATTATTATTATTCTGCATCATTATTGTTATTTTTATAGCCTGGTTTTTTATTCAAAGACTCCACATAAAAAATGACTCTATCTCTCTTGTATTATGTAACTCGAAAGCATTATACAATTTACACGTGACTTTTTCCTCACATTCTTTCCTATAGGTATGTACAAAATTTACAATTTGGATGATGACATGAATGATAATTTAACTCATATAGTTATTGACTTTGTAGGGTAAAATGATGAGGACACTAATAGGCAGTCAAAGATGATTACAAAAAATGTAAGAGTGTTTGAAAAAAAAATTATATAAATGTTTTGGAATTAAAAACTTGGGCATGAGGCCAATGTCCTCCAAAAAAAATTGCTTCCAAAAAATCTACAATGTATCTCTATCTGTACTCTTAGAAAACAAGCAAGTAGAAATGTAAACAAGAAAAAAAAGGGGAGCTGAGGATTTGGAATGAAGTACAGCAGACACTGCAAAAGAGAATAAATCATCAATTGCAATCTGAGAGTCTATGGGAATGACCATGACAAATAAATTGCATTGGATTGAAGATGAGGTGAGATGAAGAAAAAAAAATGTTCACAATGTCACTAGTGAAATACCGCCATCAAAAACTCAAAGAGACGGCAAAAAAAGTTAGAGAGAGAGAGAGACAAGTAGAAGACACAAGTGGCAAAGTCATGCAAGTCAAAGAAAAGACAACCCACTGATTCTCTGTCTGGTATTAAATTACAGGTGATTTCAATATTCCACCCAAAGAGATCCCTTACATCTCATCATTCATGAGCACATTGCACCATCCAGGAAATTCATTTTCCAGCTTCTATCTTCCCCCATTGTGTTGTGTACATTGTATAAAAAAGATGCTAAACACATGACTTTGTTTGGCGGTAACACTCTTCAGTTAGTTTTTGCTACACGAAAAAGATTCTCAACTTGAACTGCTTGTACACTCTACAATCTTCATGACACTAGCCTCACCTTGAATGAATAATAGAGGGAATGCAAATGAAAATCAATGTCAAGATTGCAATGCAATCCACACACAACCAACAGAGAGAGAGACAGAGGCTTATCCAAAAGTCAAAAAGCTTCCTCTGAGTCTTAAACCAGTGAAATGTTTTGGTGTTTGCAATAATTCTCAAAGTGAAATACATTATACATTTATTATCATCCGTATGTTAAATCCCTTATGGCCTTTATGTCCCCCTTTTGCTCTCTCTCCTTAGGTACTCTGTCTACAGCACTACTTTGTATTCCACTTGCCTTTATAACTTTTGGCACTCTCATCTAACCTGTTGCTTTCCTGCTACTACTCGTATCATATTAACTTTATAATGCGTATACCTGTACAGTCAGTCAGTTTATTATATAATTTTTAAGTCTATCATCAATTTAATTTTTTAAAACTATTTACTTTTAATCCCTCAAGGGATACTCCAACTCCACAGTCAAAAGTCCATTTTCCCATTCTGATGAGACAGTTTATTAACCAGGAGGAAATTGATGGCTGATCAAACTGATCCGAGTCAATGAGCTGGAGGATGAAAAACTCGGAAGATTTTCAAAATTGCATTTGCAATTGCCAAAAATCAAAGAGATAAAGAAAATACATAAATCATGGAGTGCACACTGACAAGGGACAAGTCCTTTGGATTTTCATTTTGAATGAATTTAGATAAAAAACTCACAACAGAGTTAGACATCAGAACACACTTTGACTTTATCAAAAAATTTAAATGTGTACATGAGGAATTGTATTGTCACACAGTATTTGCCATTTAGTGATATTCATGACAAAAAAAACGGAGAGTGGATAATTTGTATGAAGGAAGGGATAGGAATTGTCATATGGGTCATTGCATTGAGTTTGTGATGTACCGTCAAATGAAATTTGAATTTATACACTGCACACAAACTCACACACCTGATACCTTTGTTTACAAACTTTTTAGCAAAAGTTCCACATGTACATTCTTTCCTCTTTTTTTCTATGTCAAGATAACTGCCATGTCATATTTTGGCTCCAATTGTCTTGTGTCTCCCTGTCTTCATTTTATTATGACCATGCCATGTCAATGAAAATTCCATTGTCAATTGTCACTCTTTGACTCCCTACACATTTTTGAGTGTAGTCGTAGTCATGCACATATGCGATGCCCCGATGCTTTATTCATTTTCCTTGAATTATTTATTGACTATATTTTTCTTGATTGTGTGATGTCATTTAATTGAGATAAAAATAATAATTTTAGGATGGAGGATTCAATTTTGGAGAAATTCAGTCCACTATTTTTAAACATTATTCAAGTCGGACAAAAGAAGGGGAGGTGGTAATGTTGGGCATGAAATTTATTGACATTTTTGATAAGGAAATATCGACACTCTTATGTCCACATTACCCAGTTTAGCGTTTTTTATCGTGCGGCAATTATTTATCTTTAAATAATTGACAATCCTTACATAGACTCACATAGTGTGTACACTTATAAAAGATAGAGATAGAGGTGCGAAAAGGATTTTTAATTGACAATTTGACAACAAATCTTTTAACCTTATTATAATTTTTTTAAAAATATGTTCAAATAATCATGACATACTTAAACTTTATGTATTTTCAAAAGTAAACAAACTTGATTTTAAAAAAGGTACCTGGTGTCCCAAATTAAAGTTAATAATTAAATTAAATATTGAATTTTTTTGACCTCCCAGAACCAGAAGCATCCCCAGATTAATCGATTAGTCATTTAATTTTGTAATAAAAATTAAAGAATCAGTTCCTTACCTGTAATCAAAAGAAAAGAGAAATTATTAGTCAAATATTACACAACAACAATAAAAATAATTAATTATAACTGTCCATGAGAAAGTACATATTATGTATGTGTATGTGTAGTATCTGTAATGTACAGTTTAAATTTAACAACGCGCTCATGATGCTAACGGTATTTAAACCCTTTTAACTCATATAAATACACGTAAAAAAATTAACAATGAAAGAAAAAAGATGGAGTCAAGTTGTGTCACTCTTACAACAATTATTAATTTAACTATTGAAATGTAGGAGCTTGTATCTCTAAGTTAAAAAAAAGATATTTAAATGGGCAATCAAAATGAAGGTAACAAGGTTTAGTGTGTCTGTAGGTGCGGGATTTTGACATGGAACCACCATCATCGTCATCAGTACTGGTTGTCAGTTGCCAGCGTATAAAATATTATTGACCTCATCTCTCCATCTCTATTTTTTGTGACCACGTAGAGATTTACATGAGAGAAAACTTGTAATGCATTTTGTATTAGAAATGGGTGCTCCTTCTTGCCCTAATCATAAGAAGATTTCAGTTAGTTAAATCATTCAAAGAAAAAAAAATTCACAAAAAGAACGTGACACCGATACAAGTCAGGAGCCACATGCCACCATCCTAAACCATAAGAGAAAAAAAGATTTGAGAGGAGGAACCAACGGGAAAGAGAAACAACTGAAATTGGACAGACAGGGACACATGTTAACGGAAAAAATATTTTCAACATTGATTTTCTGTCTTGTTCAGTTGTGTGGCCTCACTTTTCCCCCCTCTTCATATATTTGTACAACAGAATATACTCATGTTAAACTACCTGCCTTGAATTTTGAATTTTACAATAAAAAAAAAGCTTCCGTTGAGTCACAAATTTTTAATAAAAAAATCAACATTTCTCCTCCTCCTCCTTCATTTTGTATAACGAGAATTCAATTTATAAAGTCGAAAAATCGCATAAAAAATTCCAGGTATAGCCCCAAATCTCCCTTTTTTCATGAGTCAAGCTCTCTCTTGTCAATCGTTTTCGTTGTGTGGAGGATCTGATCTGTAGTGTAGAGATGAGAGTAAACAGAAAACGGAATTTTCAACTCTTGAACAAGATGATGATGCTCAAGGAGAAAAAAAATAGGAATGGAAAATACAAACTAGAGATATTATGTACAGGTGTACTGATAACAAGACGAGAGTTCAATTGTAAATACAACAAACCAACAAAAATGAAAGGCTCATCTCCCCACTCAATATTTTTATAAACTAGAGGAGCTTCCATAGGAAAGTCCACACTTGAAACATTTTTTTGAGTCATAATACTCAACACTATTTTGTTGTGTACTTATCCGAAATGGAGGATTTGGCATTTAACCCTAAAATTGTGTTGACTTTTTTCAAATGGGAGAGAGAGATGTTCAAAATTTCTAAAATTAGTCAATTTTGACGTACCCTTTCCATCTTTTTGAGTTGTGAAGATTTCATGAAAAACTGTAAAAGTTTTTTGAGACCATAAGTGAAAAGCTTTCTTTTATTTTGAAAAAAACATGACTTAATTAAGATTAAATAAATCTTGGAAACACGAATTTTTCACAATCTATTTAACTTTGATTTATAAAATTTAACTTTAGTTTAATGATACAGACAGTAAAAATTGAAGGATTTTATTTTATCTTCAACTCTTGAAAATCTCAAGAGTTGGAGACCCAACTTTTTTTTTCTCCCTGGTTTGAAAATCCTCTCAAGTACAAAAATAGAATTTATTATGTTATTTCATTTAATGATGATGGATCATGTTGAGATTTCTTCCCTCTCTTCAAAATCTTGAAATTCCCTCATACCCAAATTTTACACACGTCGCTGGAATAGTACATACTGTTGTTGATAAGAAATCAAAGACCACTTCACTTGTTTTCAACAAAAATCAAATGTAGTTGTATTTATTCAAAAATTTCCTCCTTTTTCTCTCTCAAAATTCCCTTTTTTCTCCTTTCTCTTCTCGCTCCCGCTTCCTCATAACCTCTCCTCTTTTCTATCTCCCCCACCTCTTGACTCTTCTATATTAAAAATTATTTATATTTACATTTGACAAAATTTTAATATGTCTATAACTATGACGACACAACACATACAAGTCAGAATCATGTTGGACTTTTTAAAAAGAAATTTAAAATATTGTACATGTCTAGTAGTGTGTATTGTACCCATACCTTCCTCTTGAGATTCCCTTTTCATATCTCAATCTCAGAAAAAATTGAGAATCCATGTTATTACATTCAACATTTTAAATTATGACAACAAATTGGAGAAATAAAAACGGAAGGGAGAGAGAGAGAGAGAGAGAGAGAGAGAAGAAAAAAGTATTTTTTCATTGAATTGGCTCATTGCAGCGGAAATCACAAAAAAAATTTCTTTCAAAAACTTTTAACAACATTTACCACATAAGTGCACACGTACTTATACTCAAAGTTTTGATTGTAAATTTCACAATAAATACATTTAAAATACATAACCACAATTAAAGTTACTTTACAACTTTACAAGAAAATGAAAATTGTATACCTATAGAAATTCAACTCATTTTTATCATCTCTCCATTCATTCTTACAGGAGAGAGAAAGAAATTAGTGGAAATCAAGAAACAAAAATTAAATGAAAGTAATATCCCAAAAGTTAATCAAGATACTTAAAAGAGAGAGAGAGAGAATCATACATTCTTTTCAAGTTTTGAATTTTATGAATGCACTTTGACTACCAAACTGTTCTCTATTGTTGCAGTTATGATTGATAACGGGACGTAGAGTGCATCTTGTTTTTCTCGTTATTTTATTACTGGGGCTAGTAAAAAACAACAACAATTTTAACTCATTACACACAAACCACTATACACACACCTACGCAAAATTGTGCAATAACAAAGAGGAAAAGGGGTTCAAAATTACTGTCTTGATTATCCCTAAAAAAACAACAGACAAAAAAATGAAGGACACATGGGATCCACTGCCACTGATACCGAAATGACCGTAGACTTTCCATTGTAGACAGTACTCGTAGACACCCACAAGATTAAGGGGAAAAAAAAGTTTTAATTATTTCCTTCTGTCTCATGTCTCCAATATTTTTCGTATCGCGTGTCTCTAGTCTCTAACATTATCAACATTTTGGTTAGTTACAAGAAGCAAGTCCTTGGGTTTAAATGTGTTGGACTGTCTCATCTCAGATTTGAGATGATGATGCGGTAGTCTGATTGGTAAAATTCTTTACATTTTTCTACAGGCTCCATTACTTACATTCTCATCTCTCATGTACGTAAGAGATAAACAAAGTAAAAACTTGGACTTGGAGCCTGAGAATGTGAATCAAAATTACTGAGACTTGTTGGTATTTAACATTCCCAAAAAAATACATTTAATTCTAACAACAAGGTCACAACAAGACATATAACTACAATTTAAAACTGTTTATTTTTAAAATGGTTCTAAATGACTGTTATACAGCTCCAGCTGTACATTATTTTTGTTAATGTAAGGAAATAAATATTTAAATGATTTTCCAGTTGATGATTTGATTTATTCAAGTTGATTATCATCCTGTCAAAAAAGAGGGGGAAGCCGATGATGAAGATGTAATAATTTTTTTTTCGCTCATCTTCAAACAAGAAAGAATGAGGATTTGAGGAACAATAAAAAATTATTGGTAGTTGAGAGCAATTACTTTGAAAAAATGATTACCAATTAAGAGGAATAGAGATCAATGTATTAAAATTTAATTGACATTCCATGCTGGTAGTTACAGTCTGTACTGTACAGTGAGTGAGCTTGTTAAAACAAGAGCACAAACTGGAAAGAAGGAGAGACTCCAGTAGCAGTACAAGAGTAATATAATAATAGTAATTATATTTGACAAATTTAATTTAAATTTTTTAAATTAATACTACAAAAATTTACATTTTGATTAAACTCTTCCTCCTGTACAATATAAAAGCCAACGAGTGGATTTCATACTGTTGAATGTCCAATACAACTCATAAATTTAATATTTTTCATTTTCATTTTCATTTCTCAATATTGACGGCATTATTATCATGGACAGATGATGCTAGGTAACATGTACGTATTACATGGAAAAAAAATAATCCCGTCGATTCCATGCAACCCAATCAAATTCACTGCAGTTTTTTTTCACTCTAAAGAAAAAAGATATGAAGTCCATAAATTTCAATTCCAATCCGAAACATGTTGCAAGTTTTCTTATTGGACGGAGAAGCCAATCTTGATATTTAATAGCAAAAAAAATACAGTTTCCAATGAAGAGGCCAAGGGCTAAAAAAAATATTCAGATTTAAATTGACCATGGGGTCACCTTTTCTCTAACCCTCTTCGCTTTTCATTTGATTGCGATTGCTACAGAAAATTTTTGTTTCAAAATTATGAAAATGGGCGTGTGTGTGGCTTTTTTCTTTGATAAAGAGAAGGAGTTCGGAAGAGAAGAGATGGGGAAAAAAATGTGGAGGACTTTTTAGAGATTTTGTCATGTCGATTGTAAAGAAGATGGAGATGAGGAGATGCCATTAATAAAAGAAAATATCAATAAGATTTGTTTTAAATTATAATTAATGGTCTTTCAACCATTTATTTAAATGATCTATGATCATTAGAAGGAATCCATAAACGTAATGGCCTTTCATAAAAAAAACTTGCTCACTCCTCGTCCTCACCACCATTACAATAGAGAGAGAAAACTACAACTTGAACTGTTATTATTACAATACTTATTTTAATATGTATTACAACGTAGTTAAAGTAGTCTTCATAAAATATGTACACTGATATTTAACTGCTCTTTTAATTAAATCCATCAAGTATAGCTACAAACTGCATGTATGCATAGCATGCATATCCGTACACAAAAATATTCTCCCGGAAAATCTCTATTAATTATTATTATGAACAGAGAACATGATGATAAATAATAATTTTTAAAAAAGAAGCCATTCTTTTAATTGTAATTAGTTATAAATTCTCTTTTTCTATCTACTTTAAATTCATGAGGACTAGTCAAAATTAATTTACTCTTTCACACACAGAGAAGGCCTTTGACCAAATTAATTGTAATTCTGTCATTCTATTTTATGGTCATTTGACACAATTAATTAAAAAGACATGAATGAGCATTTGCTCATAAATGATAGTTTATTGTTAATAATAACTCCTTTAATTACAATGTACAATAAATAAAGAATTCATTGACAAAACAAAATGGATATTTAGTTGATTCAAGAATATGAAATCAAATGTTTATGAAAATAATTATTTAAAAAAACAAATAGTCAATAATTAATTAAATCACAATTTAAAAATAGTCTCCTCACCCATCATCGCTTTCTATCAATAATAGAGACAAGATTTTATCTTTTATTTAAATGATATAATATACATAACAAAGTTTAAAGTTTTCCAAATTTTGTCACTCATAATTTCCTCATTGAATTTGACATATTTCATTTACTACAAAATGTGCAAGCTTGTCATCATTAAATTGGCAATTTGGCATTGTAAGTTATCAAATATTTAAAACAACAATCAAGCATTTTTAGTCCTCCTCCTCAGTTAATCTCCATTAAATTCACAAGGAACAAAAGGGAGGGATTCATACACAAGGATGATGCTATCATACATGAGCAAAAAACTAACTGAGAGTTTGAAGTTTGAGTTTTGACGTCTCAAAAAAAGGGCTAATCCAATTCTGGTAATGGATCTCATCGAGAACAATGATAGAATACATAAATATGTACAATATAATAATAATACTTGACTATCTTAAATTTATAAATGTGCTTCCCATGTTCAAAACTACTCAATTTCTTTGACACTGCGTATCTCCAATAGCTCGCCATGAATTTACAATTAACTTTCTCCATCTCGTGTTAAATTAACTTGTTTATTCTTGTTCATTGCTCCTTGACTTGTATAATAATCTTCAAAAAAAATGATTATTATTATAAACTCATTGTACATTCATAACTTTTAAGTTAAAAACAGAGAGAGAAAAAATTCATTTCAAAAATTTCATTCCTCAAAACAGTTCATTCATGGTCAAAACTTAAAGTGAAAGGGTTTGACAAAAATTTATCTTTAAAAAAAAGTTTTGTTCTTTGGTCTATTGTCAAAATAAATTGTGCCATTATTTTTCCTTCCAAAAAAAACTTGTAACACATTTTTGTCTCCGTTGAAAAGTCTGGAGAGAGAGGATTTATAATGGGAAATATATAACTCTTGCTTATCTCTTTCACAAATTTATCGTCACACCATTCCAAGTCCTCTCTCTCTCTCTCTCTCTCTCTCTCTAGCTCAATCCTTAAAAAGATGAAATTGCTATATAAGAAAAATCCCATATAAAAATGGAGGAGATGCTTAGGGTAGAGCTTGGCACAAAACTGAAAACTGGACAAGAATAAAAGAAAGACGTGGACCATTTTACAAGAGTTTTCCTCTCCTCCCTTGTTACCCCAAAAATACAAAGAGTCAGAGCTTTTTTGAGTCGGTGGGTTAATAGGATTTAATACATAGAAAATCTGTTAGCTGTAGGTGGTAAGGGTTTTTTCCCCCTCTCCCTTCAAAAAGATTCCTCCAACGTCAAGAGAGAGAGAGAGAGACAAGGGACTAACTAGCCAAAATAATACTTTTATATGACTTGACTTGTCTTGTTATGTACATGTTCCACGTCTACACATGAAACAAAAACAAAGGTAATGAATCTTTCCAAATAGCCTCGTCCAATTGAAGGGTTCAAAACCAAAGTGAAGAGTTTACGCTTTTCTTACACATAGCCATTCAACTTGTTAGGTATAAAGATAGCGGCTTTTTTTAGGTGAGTCTTGTCCAAGAGAAAATAATAAGAAAATCCTTCCATATTGTTTTTTTTTATACTCAGAGACTATTTATGTTCGTGTTGATGTTGGAGCTTAACTGTTACGTAGTAATTGTCTACTTGTACTCTTGTACTAACAATATATACTTTAGAGTGAAAATAAATGTAATAGATCAACAGTGCATACAAATTATCATCTCTCTCTTCTTATAGTTTCTCACATTGGAAACACATCTCAGTATCCTTTATATTGGAGAGAAACCATTTAAAAAGTTGCAATTGAAACAGTTCATGAGCTAAGAGAAAATGACGTTTTACGTAACGCACGAGGTATGAAAAAAAGAAGACGTGGGCCATTTTTATGTAATGGACGCTCCCCCAAATATACCCCCATACTGTTCATTTACTATTTTTTTCAAGTCACGAAATTATTTTCACCCAACAATTTATATTTAACATGTTTTTTTTACTGAGACGTCGTCTCTCTCTCTCTGTCGGTCTAGACAGAGAGCTTCATTGTGTACAAAGAAAGCTCCGTTTTGTTACGAGATGCCCAAATATTCATTTTGTGTGTACAAAAACTTTCACGTGTCCTTGCCTTGTCTCTAGTGGACAGTTCTACTCGGTGCAGGGCAGTGGAATCCATCAAATATCATAATGAGTGTCTCAAGAGATATACACCGTCATGGTCAAGGTTGGACTGTCCAGAATTAAAAAAATGTTGGTTAACTACCATGGTAACCAGTTGACAATTCTTTTTGACAATGGAAGAAAATGATATCTCTCACTTCACTGCCGCCATGACTAATCTTATTCTCTTTGCTATTGTCAGAGACGAAAAGTAGTAAAAAAATAAATATCTTTTGTTATTGTCTACACCTTAAACATAAATGTAACTGTTTGAGGGGGTGCGGGATATTCAGTTTTTGAAAATGTTGCCATTAAAAATATTTTAAATGAGCAAAGAAACATGTTTTAATTTTGTCATGTTGTTAAGCCGCCCATAAAAAAACATGGTGAGGAGGAATATGTTTGGGGTATTTGCATGTATCATTAACAGCTATAGAGTAAATATGAAGTATTGTCATCAACCCAGTCAAATGTAAATAACTTGTTTGTTGTCCGTACTTGAGGGTGTTGGATGCTTTTGTTGTAGGGAAGATTTCAGATAAAAAATGAAATCATAAAAACGTCTCAAGTCCTCCTCGACTCTTATTTTTCAAGGAGAAAAAAGTTTCACAAGAATAAGGGAGAGAGCACTTTACACACGTGAATTACGTCTAATAAATACAATCAAGATTTTTATCATGTGGCATCTGATACCTTCATCTTCATACCCGTATCCCACCTCTACCGCCAAGTCTTTGGTGTAATTCGGTATATTTTTACACAAACATTTTTTTTCTACTACAGACCACAAATACCATGTACAGGTGGGCCATGGGGAAGGGATATTAACTAATAAAAATCTCAATGAATGAATCACGCTCTTCTCTGTACACACTCAACATACTAAATACAAAATGAACAAGAGAGAGAGAGAGAGAAGTGTAAAAAATTTTCAAGGCAAGTTTCAAAGTTGCGTGAGTCTGATTGTATTTTACAGCCCCATTACAATACCTGCATAAAATATTATAAAATACTTTTGGATATTTTCATCCATGAAAAAAAAGAGGACCTCTCTTTCTACACTTGTCCAGATTTCTTTTACAACTGAAACTACCCCACAAACTTAATACACATAATATGCACAGTGTACAAATATGTAATACTGGTGGTGGTGGTACATGGGCAAGTTTTGTGGTATGTGAAAAAATTGTCTGGTCATAAAACACTTTTTTTTCTTCTTTCAAGAGTCGGCCAGTTGGACCGCTGGAAATCACAACACACCAAGAAGAAGAGACCCCCTTCAATAAACATGATATTGTATTGTAGCACACCAAAAAACCACAATAAACTTGACCTTTAACGCCATTACAGAGTGTACACAGGTACCACCAAAAGAAGCCCTTAAAGAGAATTCTTCCAAGTATTGCATCTGTATTAAGGGATTCCAACTTTGTAGGCACTTACAAATAAAAACATTCACTGGGTCAGTGTTCAAGTCTTAAGGGCGGTTTTGTAGCTTTTTTTTATTGTTGAGTAAGTAAAATGTCATTATTTGACTAAATTATCAAAATTTTTTGACTATTTAATTTTAGACTTGTGTGGCCAATTAAGACATATTGGGAATAATTTACAAATTAATATTGGAGTCATTGCAAAGGAATGTGACAGAATTGACGCAAAAGTTAATTGACTATAGGAAATCATGTGACTTGGGTCAATGCTCAGTTGACCTGAGCCCTAAGGAAATTCCATGGGGTATTTTACAACCCAAATAAATTTGTTCCTCCATTAAGAATTACCAATTTGAATAACTTTTACAAGGCTCCTTCTCACTGGTGAGAAATTTCAATTTGTCTCAACAATTTACCTGTCTCACCTCCTCAATTTACCTGAAGCTTTGTAACTTTACAACAAAAAATATTGAAAAAGAAAAATTTTCTATAGGTTTGAATGGTCAATGGAGTAGAACGGTCGTAAAATTCATTGACAAAAAGTCACCAATGACCTTGCTCCCAGTTACTTTTCCGTTCCATAATCGGCTTACAGTTCTGTTCCAAAGTTGAAATAATTCCCAAAAATTAAATCTCCTCTTTTACTTCATCTAAAAAAATAATGGAAGAATAATGACAAAAGGGTATTCTAATACATTTAAATGATCATAATTAAAGTACAAATTTTCTGGTTAAGTTAATCCTAAACAAACTTAAATATTACACATAAGATGAAACAGATTAAATAAGAAAAAAACAGGTAAACTGATTACATTCACTAGAATGAAAGAGACTAAGTCATATTTAATCTAAATTCTTAATAAGATGAAGGCCACCAAAAAAATGGTTGCTTAATCCGCAATAAGACAAAAAATGAGGACTAAATAGACCGCTAATTTAAACCAAGGTTTCCCTTTCGAGTATTATTTTAAATATTACGCACGCACAAGTCAAAATAAATAAAATTATTAAATAAGGAAAACCAAATGTGTAAGTTTTTTACAAACTTGATGACATTTCATCTTTGGAAAATGTAGACCGCAAAATTATATAAAAAAATAAACATGTTCACAGAGTGGACATGGCATGGATTTAATGTGATTTTTATAAAAATCCTCAAGGCGGAAACATCACTAAAAATTTATAAAAACCATTTAGACTTTAAAACACCCTAAAAAAATGGAGGAGGCATAGTGACTAGTGTGCCATAATAAAAATGACTGGTGAGTGACGTGAAAAAGAAAAAAAAATGGGGAACAACAAGAAGACAGTCCATTAGAAGAAATATTTTATGAGAAATGAATCACGATCCAATAAAATTACAGATAGGTAAATTATTGTAGAGATATTCCAATGTAAAATGTTTTTAAAAGAACTAAAATGAGTACTAAAAAATCACTGTCAAAATATTCTTTTGGGCATATTAAAATGACGCAATCAAAAAATAAAAACGGATGAACAGTTTAAAATTCTAAATAATTTAGCTAATGATTATCATACATTATTTAATGATAAAAAACTAAAATATATAACACTTATTGTATCCCCCAGATCATTCTAAGACTCTCGTCACGACGCGTCTTTTGTAATAATAATAATGCTCAAGATGAGAATGACATTTCAACAATTAATATCATGACACTTAAATTTTATCTAGTGTGCAATTGGACACTATCCAAAACTAAAATCTCTTTAAAAAATGTTCGCAATTTTTCACCCCAAGCACCAAATCTGATTTCATAATTTTTCGCACCCATCTTTTCAGTAACAACTAGAGATAAACGCAATTTTTGTACGCAAAAAAAAGATTAGACTTTGTAACGACTGCCTTGAAGGAAAATCTAAACTTGACAATGAAAATTTTAATCTGCTTTGGGTATCCTTAATCTTACGTCATTATCCCCCCAAAAAAATTTATTTTGCCCTTAATACTCCATTTGAGATGAAAATGGGTTGTTACAATTGGAGATGAGACAATTTAATTTAATTTCCTCAGGTTCAATTTTATTGAGCCAAAAACAGTTGGCCATTAAATAAATTCAAGTACATTGTCCCCAGTATGCATTTGTCTATAAATAAATTAATGAAACAAGACTAAAAAAATCGTGTCAAGTGTATTAGACTAAACTACACGCATTTTAAATTGGCATTCAAATGTACAGACAGATACGCAATTTTTTCAATTTGCTAATTGAAGGGGAAATGATTGTACATGTACTTTTATTGTAATGACGAGTGTAATAGAAATAACAATTTAAAAAGTTATTTTTGAAAAATGTAAATTAAGATTAATTCTCACCATAAAGAATCAATGCTACACATATAAAATGTATTCAGGTGTTTTCAGCCATTTTTTTGCAACAAGGAATGTCAAATGTGCCAACTATTTTAAGGAGCATAATACTTTGCACTCTACAGTCGTAATAAAATTCGAATTGGAGAGAGAGAGTCAATTATATAAGACAGTTAAAATTGTAATAAAAAAAATAAAGATTTGACAATAATCAAGTTTGACATGAGATTCAATTTAAAGTTTTTAAAAGGGAAATGAACAATTGAAATTGAAAGTTGTGTACGAGATTATTACAACTTTTGAAATTATTTCATGGGGAGACCGAGACGGATTTGAGAGACCGACACCACCCAAGATCAAGTCCAAGTCCAATGCCAAAGATTTTATTTTTTATTATTACATGACAACTATTATTGTACAATTCAATATTACAAAAAAAATAATACGTAGCCGCCAACTTGATTAAATTCTTCTTTTTTCTTTTTATATGTAACTATACATGTAGTTAGTAGATACTCAGAGAGTACACGATTTTCATCTTGTCGTCCACTCACAAATAACAAAAGAGGGACAAATGATTTTTTTGACTATTTATTTTTATTTTTCAAATATATTTTATGTGACTCTTATATAATTTACAATTAAAATTCAAGTGTCATTTTATATTTTTACAATCGGACACTCAAAGCAATTTTTTAGTCGTGATAATTTTTAAAGTCTTTTGTCCTTAAAGAGATGGTTGAATTTATAGTTTCGCCCAGGTAAATTTTGTATCTATTTTCAATGTAGAGTCAAAACTTCATATTTTTTTATGTCTTGTGTCTGTATTTCCATGTATTGGTCTCTCTCTCTCTTTAGACATAAAATATGTTTAAGGGTCTCTTGTTAGAGTGGGAGAGTATTTAGTATTTACGTTGTTGAATCTTTGAGGAACAGATTACAAGAAAATATTTTATGTAATATAAGAGAGAGAGAGAGAGAGAGAGATCCTTTACAAGATTTTCTTGTTCTCAGGGCCTTCAAGGCGCGCCTATGGATCCCATTCCATGACTCATGAAAAGATGCTCAAGGCAATTTTTTTGAGGACTTGAAGGGAAACCGACTTCATGTGTGAGAGACAGAGACAGAGAGAGAGTGTGTGTGTGTTTTTTTCCACATCTCACATCTTCCACCTCCATCTCCCCGCATCTTTCATCTTTACACGAAACACAAGAGTCTGTGAGTTCCCACTGGAATGGTAGGAAGACTAAGTGTAAGTCCCATTGTTGTATTTGCCTAGAGCAAAAGTTCATTCTTATTGTGAGAGATCTTGGCTTTAATAACTTTATAAGCCATTTTTCTTTGAGCTCCAAAACTCCAGCCTTCTTTTTTCACTACATTTTCTAGTGTAATGATCAAGGTACTCTTTTTTCCCCCTTTACAAAATACTTTTCTCCTCCCCTTAGCAAGCTCATGCCGGCAACTGTTTCTTCTTGTGAAAGTACGAAACTTTATTTTTTTCCCTTACCTGTAAGGACTCTCTACAGAGGGAGGATATTTGTAGGGATACAAGTGGACGCTGCTTGAGTCAGAAAAAAATAAGAATGAATCATTCTTAACAGCCATCATTTATAGATGGGCCTTTTCCCTTGTAATAGTACAGATATGGGACACACAACAAACTTTTCTGTCTCTCTCTCGTCTCAATGATAACAATCAATTGTGTCTGAGAGTCAAAAGACGTGCTCAGTTGAAGAGGGAAGGTGATCATAAAAGTTAAATCCAATCATCCACCCACTACACCTTTGGGTTAGTTTTTTTAGGTGAGATAAAATAGTCAATGAAATTTATATTTCAAATATTTGTATGGGCTCTATATAAAGTCTTCCATTTTTAGATTTCCTTGGCTAAAGAATAAATAAATTATTTTGAGTACAAAACACTCTAAATACTTTGCAGTTAAGAAAGCAAGAAGTTAAATTTTGTGAATATTTGGCACTTGTACCCTCCAAAATGTGCAACTCGTGTCTCAAACGATGGGGAGAGGAAGACTGGAACAAATTTGAGTCTTTATTTGGCACCTCTCTGTGGAATGCACTTTGATTCCAATTGTGAATTTCAAACCCCATCTAATTTTATTCCCTTTGCATAAATTTAAACGATTAATCTGCCATTTTGTCCATGTCAACTTGTTAGCATTTCTATTCATTCCCAAATATTCTGCACACTCGACACTTGAGAACTTGAACAAGAGGTTAATTTTTTTGCCTTCATATGGACCGTGTCATGTGCAATTGAAATTAAATTTTAAAATCTTTTTTTTGCTCGAGTTTTAAATTATCTCTCCATTGATTTTTTTGCAGTTTTGCCAGTGACACAACTAGGCAACTGTATAAAAAGGAAGAGACTGGCGCCCACTCATCGTCAGACTGAGGGGAAAAAAGCGTGGAGCTGTCAGTGTCACTCTAAGCGGGATTATATATTGGGATACAAATGAAATGAGATGTATAACATTAACTGTATCTTGAAATTTGGGATAGCTTGAAGGGGGGGATGATATAATTTATTCCTTAATTGCCTACTCAACCCTCATTAGATCTCACCTCTAACTTGATGAGGAGAGGGGGGATGAGGGGGAGTTTTATGTTTATCCTTGTAACATACAAGTATAATGCCTCTAAGCACATGCTCTCAACTTGTTATTTAAAATGGGTGTAAATTTTTTATAAATTGTAACAGCATCCGATATGCACACTACACACTAAATAAATATTCTACTCCCAATGGCCAAAACAGATTTTGGATAGGAAATGTAAATAAAAATCAATGCACAAATATTAGACACAGAGTCTAAACATGGAGATGAAGAGAGAAAAAGAGAATAGAGTTCTTTTGTTCAATTACCTATTTATAATTTTGTTCCTCATCCTCTCATTCATCACCAAAAAAGGGATGAAAAAGACGGAAATTTTCTAGTCAAATTACACCGTATCACTAATCTCCCTCTGCTCCTCTGTCATTAAAAATTATTATGCCAGGTATTAAAATAAATTTTAATGATGATAATCATCCCCTTCCCTCTCTTCCTCATGGACCATGGTCCATGAGCCCAAAGTCCCAAAAGTGGCCAGATGAGAGATGCTTAGTTTACACCCACGTGGACACGTAATGATTATTACATGTTAAATGATGAAGGGAATTTAATGTAATAAATCATGGGTCATATGATTATTATTCACATTTTTTAAATTAATTCCTATTTAAATTTATTTTATTTTTAATTGCAATAACCCACGAATTTGATATAACAAAGATGTAAAGAGCCAAAACTTAGGATTTTATGTAATTAGTTTTTTTCAATTTAATTGTTCTAAAAGTATTCCTTTAGCCGTGTTGTGCATATTTAATCCCTAGTAATTATGTACATAAAATAGACTTTTAAAAGGAGTTTAAAGGCTTTAATGATAGAATTTAAAAAACAATTTTCTCTCTAAAGTCCACATGGCTATATTAAGACACAGCCTATCTATTTTCCATCACTTGACGATTAACTTGTCAACAGTTGATCACTTGATTGTTAAGGTTTTTGTTCTAGTCACCTAAAACTTGTATGATGAGACTAACTTGGCATTCGTAAGCAGACAATGTCTCTTGATAAAGTTAAGAGACAGGACAAGATAAAAAGAGACAAATGCAGATTATGTGTCTGGAAACTCTAATTTTGAACAAGTTTAAACTTGTTTTGTCTTTAGATACATATTCAAGTCTCTTTTGTGTTTTAACAATAATTTCTTCTTCTATTCATCCGGCAATCGGAAACTGTAGTTCTGAGTGCCTCAAGGGAAAAATGTTATTTTAATTACTTAATCTTCATCAATTAACTAACGGATCAGGAATCCCATGCAGGTTACACACAAAAGACTAGAGAATATTAATGGCTATTAAAATAGTAGTTCAAGTGACCTTTTCAGTGACCCCTACTACTAAAAAAACTGCATAATAATGATTTCTCGTATGAGGAAGTTGACAGAATGATGATATTCTCGCATTTTTACTGTGTCACCAAAAAGAAAGTCAAAGAAGGAAGAAGTGGACGTACATGAGAAGGGTGGCCTTTTTTAGACAGAGTCATAATAATGAACAAGTTTTCAACATGAAAATTGAAGGAGAGTCGGCAAAGTGTTAAGAAAAACATTTAAAAAGTCTGTCATAAAAAAAGCATAAAAACTTTTAAAAATAAAAAAAGAACATATTCTCATGTTATTTCTATTACACAACCTCCCATACTCTTCATAATGTTACATAAAAACACAAAAAACATGAGCACGAACAAGATCATCAGCCCATTCTTGGAAACATTAAATGTTAAGAGAGAGAGACCGAAATTTATGAGTTATGTAATGAGCCACAATTTTTTTTTGCAATAATATTTGCATGTATAAAATATTTTAAACCATGTCTCATAACAAAAATAATGATAGTTGAGCACATGTTTTTCCCCTCAAAATTACCGACAATTAATTTAACTAAGTTGAAGCAAAGCATAATCATAAGCTGGAGATATTCATATGTGTAGTCATATTATAAAAGTTGTTCAAAATAATGATCATCCTTTCATTAGTTAAATAATCATAAATGATTATTCGTAACTAGAGTTTTGATTTTTATTCAAATTTAACTAGAGTAGAAGTATAGTTAATTTTTTTTTCAAAAAAAAAAAAGCTACGGCCTCACAATTATAAAAGTTGGGAAATAAAATAAAAAGCAACTTTTTTATTGACTTGGAACAATAAATAATAAAATTTCCCTCTAAATGACTGTCTAAAGGACAGACAATGAAATGGAATGATGCTTGAGACGCGTGTCATTCTTTTGATACTGACAAAAGTCATGGCATGTTAGAAATTGTCAAGTCTTTTTTTAGGGGGTCCCAAAATTTTATGACATTTTCTTGGAATAATCAATCATTCTAATGAGAAGCTTGAGACGCATTTCTCATGCATAACTTGACGACTTTCTGGAGAACAAGTTGAGATATTTGCAGCCATGACGAGGACATAACGTTCATGTTGATTGATATTTCCATATACATGGCTAAATAAGTGTACATTTTGGGTAAAGATAATAGAAAACCAATAAGTTTATTGATAAGAGTCAACTGATATAACACTTAATTATTCATTAAATGGGTAGAACACAAACAAAACGTTTTTCCTGTTCTCACTGCTCTTTGGCTTAACATTATTGAAAAAGAGAGACCATTATGAAAATAAATGTGTGGGTTTAATATATTTAGAGAGGTACTAGCAGAAAATTGGATTGGTTAATTAATTAGACTTGAGAGAAATGTCATTTAGTTACTTGGTAAAAAACAACGTCATGATGAACAATTATAATTATTCTAATTGACCAAACCTAGGACAAGAGATGATGAAATGTACTTGTTAATAAGTAACATCATCATCAAAGAGATTAAGTTTAGGAAAGAGAACAATGAGATTTAAGAACGCCCACTGTTTCACTTTTAACTATTTTTTTAACTGTGATTTTCATTACATAATAAAATGCATCTGTCAAACCAACATAAAAAGTGCAAACTTAATTCTTTTTACGTTCATTTTGACACGTATAATTTAAAATTCAAAAAATAAAGTTCTGATAGTTTATTTTCAGTGCAACAATTTCACTGATTTTTCAAACAGTGACAGGGGCCAAGTTAAAAGTTGAGAGTGAAAAATGACAATTTATTTTTTTGCAAAAGAATTTTAAATTGAAAAATGATAATTTAAATAGGCTTTCACAAGTAAAACTTGTTTAAATACATGAGAATATTGATCAGTCATCATTTGAATCCTTTAGAAAGTCCATGAATAGTTTAATCGTTTGGTCATAAGTCAAAAGGTCAAAAAAAATGGTGTTGGTTGACATGAAGTAAAGTTAACATTTTAATCTTTTTCAACAACTACCTTTTTCCTTTTTTAATATGGATTGACAAGGCACGATGCATTTTTTCATTTAACGCTCTGCTCTGCATGATATGACCTCAAAATTCTCACACTTGAGTCATTTCAACAATTCATTTATTATGGTGTTTTATCATTTCAACAACAATAGAGTCAAGATCTATTGCAATAAGAGTCAAGGTGTAGCCAAAAAAAATTGGTATCTCAATTAAAAATCAATGTAGTTAACTACATTATCATTTATCATCATTTTTACTGACTGTCTACAGATATTGAACGCTCATATCTGTAAGTTAATTCTTGGTAATATTTGAAATATCAATAATGTAATTAATAACTAATTTTATACAATGAGAAAAGTCATAACAAATGAAATTATTTCAATTTCTCCACAAGTTTTTTTTAAAGTCTAAAGAATTGAAAGTAAAGTTTAGTTATGAATCATAAAAGGTTGACACAAATAGAAAACTGAAATTTCAACTTTTAAAAAAATCCTCGACTAAACTAAAAAAACAATTTAATATGATGCACTTTTTATTTTCAAATTTTGTATTCGCATCTTTATTCTCAAAAAGTAATAAATTATTTTTTTGTGTTTTAGTAGGTAAAAAAGAACGTCGCGGAATTCCTTTCAAGAGTGTTTAAGTGTTAACTATAATTGCTTGAGACACTTGCTAAATAGGTAAAAAGAAATTCAAGAAGCTTCAAATTTTTTTGCTTGTTCAGGTCAAAAAAGAAACAAGAAAACAACATGTCATGTTATACGTCCACAATGGCCACTCCTAGTAGCCACAATGGGGAGAGAAATTTGACTTGAGTTAATAAGATTATGATACCACAAGACTAAAAAACCCAATTTTCAATGATTTGTGATACAGAGTTTAGTGTGTCAAAATAGCCATCTTGGAATTTAAACTATTAAATGGGCATCCTCATTAAATCTTTTTAATTTCTACAAAATTGTTATTATTTTTGCTCATGGTAAATGAATGGCACAGAATAAAATAAATTTATGGTATCATCCCACTTGTGATAAAATAATGAACAAGTTTAATAAATAACTAGGAAATGTCCATGTTCCATGTACATAAGGCCGGAGTGAGCTAGCATGCAAGCCTGAATTTGAGCTTTCTCTGTTCGAATCTAGGACATAAGTCCACATGGACAAATGCCCACGGACAAAATCTCCCGACTAAATCCCACACCGACCAAATCCCACATGGACAAAAGCCCACAAGAACAGAATCCCATAGACAAATGCCCACGATCAAAATTCCACAGTTAAACTTTTAAAGAAAATCAAGTAAAAATAATGAATTGCAGCTTCCCTTTAGAAATTATCGTGTTATTGTCACTGATCTCCGAGGTAGTTAGTGCCGAACTACCTCGGCACTTAGTATTTACTGATTATTACCTAACCTAACTTAAATAATCCAACTTTATAAAATCATACTTCCAATTTCACCTATTTGGAACCGAAAGAAGGCTGCAATTCATTATTTTTAGTTGATTTTTCTTAAAATTTTAACGGTGGGACTTTGTTCGTGGGGTTTTGACCGTGGGTTTTTGTCAGTGTGGGATTTGGTCCGTGTGGGATTTAGTCCGGGGGATTTTGTCAGTCGGCATTTGTCCATGTGTTCTTATTTCCGGCCACCTGAAGCCAAATGCCAATTTTAAAAAATTGGTAATGCTATTACAAGGAGAAATTTAGAGACTTATTTTGCTCTCGCCACACGTCATTTGGTCACAGTCATTTCGACACACATCTTGTGGACATGCGTGAAGTGGACCCAGGTCATGTAGGCACACGCGCGCACACGTCTCATCGACACACGCTATTTGGGCACACATTTTTAAAAGGCCCCCAGGCAATGTTTTCGGGTCCACTGGCCTGTTTTTTAAGGGATTCTACAACATGTGGCTATTTTATATTTGGTCACTTGACACTTAGGCACCACGCAATTGGTGACCATAAAAACTGGTCCCCATTTTCCTTGGTCACACGACATTTGGACACCAATATATTTGGACCCTTTATATTTATCTTAATGACCTTAGTCTTTTCCTCATTCCTACCGGGCTTCGCCCGGGTTACTTTCCTCATTTCTACCGCCCTGCGGGCGGGGTTCGTTTCGCTGCCATTCTAACGTTATCTAAATAATCCAACTCACTTAAAAATAAATCAGTCGACCTGATGGTCGACAGTGACGAGGTTTTGAGGCGACCAATTGTAAAAAGTAAAAAGTGGTCAATTGTCTGGTGGTTAATTGTCAAGTGTCAGCATATAAACTGACCACAAGATAAAGTATTTTATATGCCTAATTATACTTTTTCAAGCTTGTGTTTTACAATCTAGAGGCAGGACAACACATTTCGGGGATTTTTAAGCCGGTTGCCATGGAAACCAAAAAAATAACCAAATAAGCAATTTTTTAAATTAAAGTAAACAAACTTTTTTTTGCCCCTAAATTTTTACTACGGAAACGTGTATGAAAAAACGGCAATTAGGTCATAACTTTGGAACCCCTTGATGAAATTTTACCAAATTCAATACCATCTGTCCTTATCGGTCCTAGCATGTTTCTGCCAAATTTCAGCAAAATCGGTTCAAAATTGCGACCTGAATCGTGAAAACAAGCTTCGCAATGTTTTTTTGGGACCTCTCAACGGTAGAGACTACGTAGGGAGATCAAAAAGTAATGATTATGATTTTTTATCTCCGTTCCTTGTAAACCGATCACCAAGATATTTT